>NCVS01001803.1:5483-23519 GCA_003055095.1 Goniozus legneri | reverse complement strand
GGGATAGAGGATATATCGCTGTATTTATTAAGTATTATAAAGTGGAATAAGCGTGTCTCGCGGTTGGCGTCGCGCCGTCTCGGTACCGCGACACGAAACTGGCATCCGACGCCGACGTCGACGTCGATATAGTATATGTATATGTATATAGAGGGGGCGGAAGGGGTGATTTTTAGTTGTATATCTGTGAGTACGTCGTTAGCGCTGCTGGTGAAACTGCCTGGTCACAAGACAAAGAATCTCGGCGGGGGGGGAGAAACCTGACGATTGAGTCAAGAGATCTTAAAAACATGCTTATGTTTAATATACATATATACAGGGTGTTCGAAAAAAGATATTCAGGTCCTGTGAAAATAAAATGAATTTGTCATCAGACTAAAAAGTAATTTGATATTTTTAGCCTTTGTATTTATATATGTAATGAAAGAATTAACGAAGAAAGATTTGCAATCTCAAATTAACAGAACTCTAGCGATTTTTCAGAAAGGAATATAAATGTGGAGTATGTCTTTTTGCAGTTTTGTTGCAAATTGTTTGAAATTTTTGATTGGTCTTATTTGTGAACTTGGACTTTCTGATGTTTTTTGTAGAACATGAAATTTTCTATAGAATCCTCTCTTTGTGATTGTACGCAGGCAAGCCATTCCAAAGTAATTGTACAAAAGTAAAAAAAAAATTTCCTATGTTATTTAAACGGAAAAAATTCAAATAAATAAAGGTAGACCTCAAAATTAATATTAAGGGCTCTAATAGGCGCCCTTTGTTTATGTATGTGCTTTCAACTTTTTGACACTGGAAGTTCTCAGTGAGTACTACCTACCATGAATCCTGAATGTCTTTCTTTGAACACCCTGTATATCTACAAATATTTATGTATATATTCGTCGAGACCGATCAGCTTCGCACCACCGAGAGAGAAATTATATTATCGATTATTTCCTGCTTTTCATTTCCTCGTTAGCTTTTTTATCTCTTACATTTATCGCCTTCACACATCTTCCGATACGTGCCGGATCGTTATAAACTCACGGTTAGACCGTTTGGCTGATTGAATCGGTCGCTAAGATTTTACGATTAAACTGCTTCGTCTTAATTATTGCTTTCAACGAAGTTCGCTTTTATTGCATTTTGTCTGTATATATGTATAATATAAACGCAAGTACATACTCGGAGGCATTTGCCACGTCGCCGGGCAACGGGAATTCGGAAGAAAATAAATCAGGCGTCTTTACGAACGTTGCGATCACTTCAGCATGCGGAACTTCGTCGAAAGAATTGTACATAGAAAGTTTACTTATATAATCGTTTATCGAATTCTATATTATTTACATATACCCAAAGATCAAAAGGATCGATATCTTGTTTTCGAGAAAGGAGCTAGGCACGTAAATAATTCTTTAGATAGCTAGGTCGAAAGCTGAAAAATGCAAGCGTAGAGTCTTACAGAATTCAACTATAGAGTTTCGATGTCTAATCAAGATGAAAGCTATAAAATCCTCCGAATTGGTAACGAAGAGAATCACCGAACGCAATCGTAGAACATAATTTTACGTACGTTATGGTCGTAAATTTAATTCTAATCGAACATACATACATCGTTAATTTTATTTTTTTCATAAGAAAAACGAAAAAAAAGACTTCGAAAAAGAGAAAAATTTAAAAGTGTCGATAGCTAAACTTCAAAAAGGCATGAACATCGTCATTATTCAAAATATTTGTAATACTGGAAGAATAAAACTAGTTTCTAATTATAAAATTTGTCTAAAGTACGATCTTTGATATTTCAGTTTTTGTGAACACCATGACGGACACCAGTGAGTTCGCCAATTACACTGTTCGTTAAATAAATTCACGAAAATCGTTCGACGACGACTCGATATTCGGATTTCGTACAATCGTCGTGCGATACTCTCTTTTGTCGATCGAGTCGCTCGAATTCTTGATGATGCGAGTGTGAGAGATCCGATGGTTCGGACAATATGGTACTATTATTGTACGTTACCTAAGTTTATTTCGCGGCAGCGAAATGAGGAACTCGTGTGCTTGTACAAATTCACTCGTGGCTCTCCGGTTCGTATAGCGCTAGCGATATAAGATTTTGAAGGTTCGAAAGCCCCGCGATTCGCTTCTTATCGAAGTCCCCATCAAGATTGTTACGGCGAAACCTCGAGAACGATCCCTGCTCGTCCGCAATGTCCGTGTCGAATATACTTTTTTTTGGAAATAGTTTCACTATCGATAATACGGGAGTAACTTAATTGAGGCACTAGGAGGCATCCAAAGAGAGGCACTCCTCGAGGAAGTCCTCCATGGAACGATAAGCGTGTTCGAGAACGCCGGACAAGCCGTGATCTTCGTCAGCGTAACTCTGAGGGCAGAAATTTTTCGTTAAGAAAATCAAATTCGAGCGAATGAAAAAAAAAAAATACCCACCTGGTACCTGAAGATGACTCCTGCTTCGGACAAAGACTTGGCTAACGAGACCCCGTGCGTGTAAGGCGCTGTGAGATCCGCCAGACCGTGCAGAAGATAAAGGCTGTGACTCGGTACCAGTCTGGCGCGTTGCGTCAAATCCGCTTCTACGTAGCCCTTGTAATTCTCCGCTGGGGCTCCTAACACGCGCTCCGTAAATGCAGAATCTCCAAGTGGAACAAAAGTCGATCATTAGTCGGAGTGAAGTTACCCGAGACGAAAAATTGGAACGGTTTTGAGTCGTATTTATTAACCCTTAAATATATGATTTTTCCTTTTTAAATACAATAAATTGAAACAGGTAGATAATTAAACATAGATTCAGAGAAAAATAAAACAAATAAAACTGACAAAACAAAACAACAAACAAACAAAACTTACTGATGTAGATTTATATCAGTATGCATTACAGTTAATATTAATAAAGAACAAAACACTGAGGTAGATCTACATCGTCATGCATTTAAGGGATAAGGGGGAAGGTAAAGGTTGCACTTTCAAAAAATCACAAGCTTGAAAAAAAAAGAGGCTGAAGACAACGCAGATGTTGCAGAAAGTCTACTCTATGAAGCTGGAATGAATGATTCTTTTTAAATAGAAAAAAATTGTATTTTCTTCACTTTTTCATTTTGTAAATTTTTAAACGCGTTTTTCTCAAAACTTCTTTTTTCAAAGTCCGTATTCACTGCCATTTAAAAACTACTTCACCGATTCATTTCAAACTTGGTACACATTTTCTACGTATAAAATACCTCTCCCAATGTTCAGTTTACATTTTTTTTACATTAAAGGGATTTTTTACGCACAAAATGGCGAGATTTTTCGTGAAAAATAGCAGCTTACGCTTTAGATGGCCACCAAAAATTTTTTAATGCAAAAAAAATTAATCTGAGAACGTTGAGGGGAGGATTTAATGATACTTTGACTAAATTTTAATGGTTTTTGATCTTAGATATTTTCCAACCAAGATATAGTGAACACCGCAAATCGGTTCTTTACTTAATAACGTACAGAAGGTTCTAACAAATTTGCTCCATTCATTGTTTTTAAAAAAATTCACAAAAAAAGTGTGTTTTTCTATGTTAAAACCCTTACCCCTCCCTTAAAGTAGCGGTATTCCCAGATACAGAATAGATACCGACTTTTCATAGTTGGTTTCTTACTCTCAACCACAAAACAAAACACGAGCCGAAAAATTTGATTGAATTTTAGTCGTAAACTTTTAAGAAGGTTGAGGTAGTACAGTTCTAACAAAACTAGAAAATAAAATATGAAACATGATCTAGATATATATATCATTTAAAAGTTTGACAAAAGTCTATTTTTTGACAGCTATTTATTTAGTTTGTTTCAAATTGAAGATGTTTCAGTTTTAATATTTATATGAATGAATGAAATTCAAAAATTCAACTAGGTATAAAATTATTTATGAGATTATTTTTAGTTTTAAGTTGACACGATATGTACATAATCTCAAACATTTGAATTGTCAACAATTTAGTTTCAAATCTGACGTCACGATTGTCACTAAATTTTATGTCAACTAATATTCAAGCTTAAAATTAATTATCTAAAAGTTTCCTAATCAAGTCAGAAAAACTGTTAAAATATGTAGAAAATACTGCTTCACAACATATCTAACTTTAGCATCGCTGGGATTATTTTTTGACTTGTTATAAATCAAAATGTGATCTTAGCTTGTCAAAACGACACATTTTACATAGGATTAAATTCAACGCTTCAAATTAATTTTTGTTCGAAGTAGCTTTCTAATCGCCTTGAAAATTTAACAAAAAGTTTCTGAATTAAATAAGCTATCAGAAGAGAGTTGTAACAAATTTTTTTCATTATTTTTATGACTTGCCTCAACTTCCTTAAATACAGCCAAAAACCAATCAAATTAAAAAAAAGAAACCAACTATGAAAAGTATTTATGCTGTATTTAGGAAAACTGCGACTTAAAAACCAAATAAATCAACAATAAAAACATACAAAATACACTAATAAATACGACTTAGAACCGAATAGATTTTTTAATTCGGGTGGAAGGGCAAACTCTCGGGTGGGGTATAAACTTCGTCTAATGGGATAGGACTGTTAACGTAACTGCTAATTACGGTGATTACTCACTGTAATAGAGCCAATCGGCGATCGGATTGACCGCGACTCCGCACTTGAAGACGTTCTGCTGACTGCCGAGAACCATCGCGGTCACGTAGCCCCCGTAGCCCCAGCCCCAGACGCCGACTCTCGTTACATCGAGGTACTTGAGGGTGTTGAGCAAGTGCCTCAGCACCGTCAGCTGATCTTGCACTTCGACCCCGCCAATTTTACGGAAGAGGGCGCGCTTGCCCTGACCTCGCGCACCCCTCACGTCCAGTCTCACGTAAACAACGTCGTTGTGACTCGACATGTAGGTGCCCCAATCGATTCTGAACTTGTCAGTGACCGCCTCGCTACCGGGCCGACCGTTTACCTCGACGAGTACCGGGAAGGCCGCGTCGCGAAGCTCCTCGCGCCACGACGGGGGCAGAAGCAGTTGAACCTGGGCTCTCCAACCATGCGGCAGTGGTACCTGCGGATCATTTGAGAGTTTTCAGTTGGACTCGCTTGTCGAATTATCCGAGCTCCCTAGTAGAAATGAAATCGAGTTTTTAGCCAGTAACTGGCCAGTTTTACTAGATATCAACAAAAACATGGCAACTTTGAATAAAACTGACAGCTTTCAGGTTATCAAAATTGTGATTGTGTTATTGTAATTGTGATAATTGTGATAATTGTGATTCTGATTATGTTACTGGATATGTTTACTGCCTAGTTACTAGATTTGATTGCTGGTCAGTTTCTAGACTCAATCAAGTAAAACTTAGTGTCATTTATTATAATAATTCGTGTTATTGTGATAATTGTAATTGTGATTATGTTACTGGATATGCGTACTGCCTAGTTACTAGATTTGATTGTTGGCCAGTTTCTAGACTTAATCAAGTAAAACTTGATTAATTTCTACTAGGGCTGTAACGAAGCTCGAACTTATTATTAGTTTCCGGATTAAAATCGTTAATTAATTGAATTTCGCTAACATTTCAGCTAGCTTCTTCAGAGTTGTAGCTCTGAATCTGAGCTCTCCTTTTCTTTAATTGTACTTATAGTATACCCTTGTTCATGTTTAAACAGCATAGGGGTAAGTAGTATAGTTATTGGCCAGTCGACGTTACGATTGCAATACGATACTCATTGACCAATACATACGTTTATGGATACATTTTTATATGTATACATATAATATAATAGTATATTATGCCACAAAAGCGTAAAATACTGTTATACAAGTGTTGTACAAGTGCTATTGATTTGTTACGAGTGTGAAAATCGTGTGCACGTGTTGCATACAATATTTTTCGACAAATTATGCGAAAATTTTTATTTTACATACGGAAATTGAGTTTTACGCATATTAGGTCAAAAATATATTTTGGCCACAAGGCCAATCATTGTCAAATGACCAACGACTATACTACACGGAAAGAAAATTACAGTAAAAATTACTATGAGAACACCATAATGCAGGACCAGACTTTCATTTTCGTTAATATTGCGATATTTTATTTCAAAATTTACTATGTGTATTACATTTTTAACGATAACAACATCGTAATAATGATAAAAAATTTCTGTCATCAATACTGTTTGATAAATTACCTATAGTGTTACGTCGTGAAGAATAACGAGAAGAACATAGTAATTTTGAAACGATATTTATTTATTGTTATTTCTTTTTGTTACTTTTAATTTTAATTTTGTATAAATGAGCTCAATTATGGCAAAGTCTTGTATACCCTTCGAAGATCAGTCGTGAAGTTCTCGTGTGTGTGTGTGAGTAATTAAATTGAAACTACCTATTCTTGCTCTCTCAGGAAAGACTAAAAACATTTTTTTTCATCAAAAGTCAGGGTGGCTACAGACAGTGTGGATTCAAAGTTTATTTGATTAATGATTAAAAATCGATAAAAATTTGATTAGGATTAATTAAAATTAATAATCATATTACATATTTGATTATCTTCAAATAATAACTGAGCGATAATTAAAACTTACATTTTTATATGTATGTATAATTATTTCTATGAAGTTTTATTTATTTCTGAAATTCGGTCGAAATGCGAATCTTTCTTAAACGGTTTTTCTATTGAACTCATGATTGGTAACATTGCACGATTGTACTTATTACTTTGTTAGGCTCTGAAATTTTATTTTAACTACTGGTCAACTTTTTCATTTCAACATTGTTGTTTTCATTACTGTACGTAGACAAGACAACGTAGACTGTGTGCTACGTTGAGTAGAAAGTAGTATTTGTTTACGAAAATTCACCGTGAATTTTATAATGCTTTTTTTCTGGCTCTCCGGTACGACGTTCAATAAAAAAAAATTACTATGTTTTCAAAGTAATTAATCCTATGTAATTAATCTCTCCGTACACTTACCCCCATTTTGTCGATGTTTCGTTAAAATTCCAGTTAGCTTCTTCAAGACTGAGGCTCTGAAGCTAAGCTCTCCTGTTCCCGGATTGTTCGCATGTGCCCTTGTTCGTGTTTGGGATCAGTGGTTCGGCCGATCGCTTTAAATTGCGAGAGGCCGAACAATTAAAAACTTACCTCGAAACTTCTCCTGGTTGGTAAAGCCAATTGCGAGAGCTTATCCGCTTGCTGTATTCTCGAGTCGTAGAGAACGCGGAGCATCTTGTGAGATACCGAGTGCACGCCGGCTAGCGGTAGGCCGGGACCTTCGCAATAGAGCACGTAATAACTCTGGGCGTCGGTATCGGACGGCGGGCTGACGGACGCGCTGAAGTGCGTGCAGTTGGTATAATAGAATCTACAACGAGAAATAAAGGATACGAGTTGCCGGAAATAAGACATCCAAACGAGACGAAAAGAAGATGTATCACTCGCGCTTACCTACTGCTCCATAAGACCTCACCTAGATCGCACGTGACGCATAGCGGCTCGAGTCTACGCGGATCGTCCGCTATGGGGTCACGTACTACATACAAATGCCTCTGACCTGGTCTTCTTTCGCGTGTGCCGAGATAATACACCAGGTGGGCTTTCGTGTCCCAGGCGAGAATCTCGCTCACCTAAATCGCGAAAATTTGAATATAAGGTAAGTCCGATAAACGTTGTAAGCCGATATAAACGGCTGATATGAACAGCGAATCACAGATGGGCGAAAAAAAAATATCTGAATAACGATTATTTGATCACTTTTGAAATCAGTAATCGGGAACAAAAAATTAATGATTACTATTGGTTACTGTTGTATTTTTTATAGGATACTGTTAGAATCATTTGATTAAAAGATCGAGATACACACTGAAAAAAAAGTATTTTTCTACCTAGAATATTTCTCCTTATGGTAAAAATAAAGGTATTCTTATTTTAATAATACCAAAATATACTATACATAAGAATAAGTTTATTGATTTTTAAAAAATTTGGTAGATATTGTTGTTATTAAAATACTAAAATCAATATAGCCGACTTAACCTCGCTTGATCAACACGGATTAAAATGAACCATGAATTTGAAATAATAATAAGTAATATAATATATTTATATTCGTATATTAATTTCATTTATTAGACATTATTTATGTTATAAATAATAGAGATAAAATTTGCCTTAAGATACAGTGGATGCTACAAAGAGTTTAGTTTTAGTCCCGCTAAAAACCTTGGTATTTTGAAAGGTAAAATACCAATATTTTTAAATCTAAAATATTTAAGTAAAAGCATACTACGAACAAGAATACTCGGATAAAAAATATTCTGTATTCTGAGTAGAAAAATAATTTTTTTTCAGTGCATTTTTATAGAGTCAAAAACAATTATTTCTCTGTTCAATAGCTGCAGACCGTCATTATCTCTAGTTCAAATGTTTCTTAAAACATAATCATTGATATTTTGTTCCCGATTACTGATTACGAAAGTAATCATTAATATTTTGTTCCTGATTACCGATTAAAAAAGTAATCATTAATTTTCTGTTGTCGATTACTGATTACAGAAGCAATCAGTGATCAAAGTCGAAGGTAAACAGAGGTGAACAGAGAAAGTGGAGCAAAATCGGAGACTTCTTACCTCGTAACGGCCGTGAGACAGGACGGCTATCCTCTGTTGAGTCAACGTCACGTGCTTGATGTGAGTGAAATGCTCCTGGCTGCCTTCCTGCACGGCGGCTAAAAGCAGAAAGCTGTCCCCGTCGGGCGCGAATACCGGATGCGGCTGGGCGTCCAACCATTGACCCTCGGGGGCTCTCTCGGTGTGCGTCTCCTCGCACTCCCACGTTGGGGCACGACACGCCGACACCACCGATAGATTCTGCGACCTCGTCATCCAGACTATTGCGACTTGGGTAGCGTCCTCGCCGATCCATCCCGCGGATATCAGATAGAACTCCCTGAAGGAAGAAATTTCAAAGGCCCTTTGTCTTTGAACCGTTACCGATTCGGCATAAATGTCCGAGCTCTGAGTCAGAATTGAAATACCAGTTTTTCGATATGTTTAGAGGCATGTAAGAGGAAAAGGGAAATAGTATTTTGAAAACAATTTCCTCCCAAACGAGAAAAAACTTTGGTTTTACTACTTGATCGACAGGAGCTTCATTGTATGGGTTAACCGTAGCAGAGTCAACCACTATCATTTTGCGTCTTCTCTCGCAAGGAAAGGATTTATTGAGCCTGTGGTTACCCTAATGATGACTTGGATCATATCGTCTGGCAATGCATCCTTCTGGAGAAGGGTAGAGAGTCCCTTATCCTCTTAAAACTTGAAGCCTTCCCACCCCATAAAACATCAACATATTTGTGCGGTCCTACTATCCCCATTCTCAGAACCATCTCTGATTTTTTGAAAAAGGTATATGGGAAAGCAATTTAATCACCTCAATTGCGTCAAAACAAGTAACTTTCTGTATATCTATGTATTGTATCATTAGTTAGTGTAATTGGCTCTCTACTGAGCTAGAAAACACTTTAACTTATTCGCGACGCGAAGGACGTTTGACAGGGTGTCACGCGTTGCCAAGACGAGTACACTCATCCTACTTTAAATATATTATAACATGTACGCTTTTGAATCAGCAAATTTTTTGTGGCCGCAAACATAAATAAACAACAAACAAAACACAAAATATAAATGGCAATGGGAATGACCTCATACAATTTAGGCTTGGCAGCGAATGAGTTAAATAAACAAAAAAAATGTTTAGAGGCATGCGTATCTATCGCTAATAAATTTAGATCTATTTAGCGTTTATGTTACTCTCTTCGAAGGATATAAGACTTAGCATTTACTAAACCTAGTCAGAGTCATTATATCGTCGTAAGAAAATTAAACACTGGTTCGAGCCTTTACATTCAATATAATAGTAGTCATTTTTATAATACTCAGAAAATGCTTATATTGTATTTCACTTCTACGAATACCGTATGAAAGTTTGATATATAACTAAACTATAGATTCATTCGTATTTCCAACTGACAATATTTACAATTCACTATAGACTTTGTAGGTCTGAAAAAAGATCATATATATTGTCATAAGAAAGCACGAGTGCTTCGAGAATTCAATTAATTCTATTGATGAAAATGTATCATTTATCTATATTCTAGACCTTCAAATGTCGTATGAAAATCTTAATCTATTCGCTGCCAAGCCTAAATTACATAAAGTCATTCCCACTGTCATTCATATTTTGAGTGTTATTGTTTACCAACATCTCCCTCCCCCCCCCCCCTCCCCCTCCCCTGTTGTTTTTGTAAAAAAATTTTATTTGTAGTATTTTTTCTAGTTTTTTACATATTTATATTTATATTTGTAGCCACAAAAAATTTGCTAATATATTTTAAGTAGGACGAGGCGTCACCAAAACGAGTATACTCGTTCTTGGCAGCGAATGGGTTAATTAGACTTATTCTATCGGCATTATGAAAGATAAAAAAAGGGGTTTAAGCTTCTAATAGTATTTAAATTCTGACTCAGGGCTTTACAGTCGGATCACTCACTGTCCATCCAACACCGCCGGCGGTTTCAGCTTCGTCTTCGACAATATAGGCGAACCGTTACTGAAGTTGCCGCCTCCGTCGATATTGAGCTCTAGCAACCAGAGGTCTACCTCTGGGTTCGGAGAGCCCGGTGTGGGGTATCGGATAGACTTGGAGGGAGGGAAGGTGCTCCGTCTGGCGGATCCGAGAGGGCTCGAGCTACCGTCCTGGCCCATTGCGTTACCGAACCAGGGGAATTCGAGAATGGTGACCTTGGTGTCGTTGAAGCTCGCGTAGATTATGTGGGTGCCGTCGACACTCGGCCATATCACTTCGGGACGTGGAAGGACCTCCTCCTGGTAGAGCCAATCGGGCACGCCGTTGTACACGATGCCGGGAATTCCGGTGTCCGTGAGTCGGGCGTCCTCGGATGCCGTAGGCGACATCCTCAGCCAGATGTCATTGTCCGAGATCATGAGTAGCGCGGTCGTGTTGCCCAGCCACATGGCCTGCTGTAAACGCGACTGCTGCACGCGTCGCGATGCGTGCAGTCGCAGCGGTGTATGGTGGCTATCGAACAATATTTTTGTCAACATTTTTTTTTTTTCATTCTATTTTGTCGTCTCGATTGATTTTTTGAGATACTCACTCATTCGTGACGTCATACACTGTGTAGTGGGCAGTGAACGTATGCCGAAAAACCTGGAGAATGATAATACACTACTTTATATGCCCTTATTTGTTATTCAACATTGATGAGCTGTGTTCATTAAAATAAAAAATCCAAAATATGGGGAAAAATGGGCCCCCATCCATAAAAATTGTGTGAGACAAATTAATTGGTTGTATTACTATTTTTAAATTCTCTACTTCGTAAATATTATCATTATGTGGTGTTTATAATAAATAAAAAATTTTAAAACATAGGGCAAAGTGGGCCCCATCTAAAAATTTTGTCATTAAAATTTCTTTTAATTAATTCTTTTTTTTTAGTTTTGTTGAGTGCATGCAGAATTAATATTTTAGTTTGGATAATTTAAACAAACTATCGTATTGTGTCTTCATTTTTTTGTAAGAAATAAATGAAGTAACTGCGTAATAATTAATGAATAGTCATTAGAAATTATATATAATTCATTATGTGCCTTACTAATGACAAATTTCTGAACGAGGTATAAAGGAAATGAAATTGTTCTAGAGTAACTCTCGGAAAAATCGATACGGAGCGAAATCTGTTCAGTTCAATTATTATTCCCGAGACTCGGAGGGTGCCGATTTTCTACGAAATGTTTGCACGACGCCAATACGCCGTACGGAAGAATCTGCGTGCGAACTTGAAATGCTGGCGAAGAATCGTATTACGAATAAGAACAACGACAATCGAGCAATAGCCGTTGAATCCGGTAGCTCAGCGAATGTTTATATAGCGAAAAGCTCTTGAATATAAGCTACTTACTGGCTTGACATTGTGCTTGAACAGTACGTAGCGTAAGTCAGAGCTGCACTGGTAGCCTTGAACGTTCAGCTGCCTCTGAAAATTTAAAAGCAGCTTGGGAAATATGTCCCTGGATTCGTAACCTTTTTCTTTTTTTTTGCAAAAGAGATAATTTTTTTGTTCTCGCTAATTCGCGTTGAGATACAGTTAGACTCGTTTCACGCATTGTGCGACATTTATAGCGATGATGAATAATTTGATCTATTAGAAAGAAGAAAATATTGAAATACAACGGAGATATAAACTATTAACTGCGATTTTCTTTTGAATAACCTTGTTGGTGTACTTGATTTTTTTTTTTTCAAGGAATTTTCTGAGACACAAAGAAAATGTTCTTTTCATTCAGAAAGATATTGATAAAGATGTGACGTGAAAAAATATTATTTTTGCGAAAATGACAGGTACCTACTTGAAAAAAGAGCTTCAATTTTAATCGAAATTTCGAGTTTAAATGTATAACTTATTAACATGGTACTCGATCAAAAAAATTCTACGTCATGTTTTGAATATTATTCTAAAGAACATACATTGTAAATTTTAACAAAATCGGTCAAGTAGAAATCTTGTAGTTGAAAAAAGTAGTTTCATGAAGAAGGTAAACTCTTCATAGTTACAAGATTAAAATATTCTAAAAAGTATAGATAATTTATCTAGCCCAGAAAAAATGAATTGATTTTTTAAAAATTTCTTAACAATTTAAGAAAAAAGATGGTATAATCGGTATATCAGAATCCGTAGTGATTTTTTTACCCCGTTCGCACATACCGTAGATACGTATCACTTGTTGTTACTACGTTTACATTCAATTTGCTATCCAAATAAAATACGTACGAGCGTGTGATTGGATACTAGTAGAGTAACTGTGTTGTTACTGGTATCCAGAAGCGATAGAGAACCGTCGTCGGCTTGATAGACGAACTTGTCGTGGGAGATCCAGGTTGGTTGCAATCTGTGGGGTGTTAGGTCACCGCGAAGGCACTCGTCCAGCGTTAGACGTCTGCCACTCCAGTACAAGAGTTCGTCCACGTACCTGTGCGCAAAATACGTTCACACTTCTATGGTAACTACTTGGCATATCGCTAACTCAGAACTCGCGTACGAATACGAGTCTAGAATAAACAAAGTTATTATAGTATACGATTCGTCGTTGAGCCACACCGGAAAAAGTTTTCCCGCAAACCCGAACCTCATACGAATAGTTTCCAAGATGTCGAGCTCTGACCTCTCGATATTTTTTCCTCCACCCTGAACAAAACTTATCCTCTAACCCCAAAAGCAACGCGTGAAGAGAAGAAGAATTTGCTAATCTCGGGCTCCAACTAAATACGCGTTCAGGTGAAAGTTTTTTCGGCCGGTAAAAAGTTTTCATTAGAGTTTGATTGAAATCAAGAAAGGTAAAACAGTTGATAAAATCGATGATCGTGCGTTGTGTTTGCACTCGGTTAATGTAGGGTGGATATACCACTTGTGGCCACTTGGAAATTCATATTGATATACTTAGTATTTGATTCTTACTATAACATGATTTAGTTTATTTGTACGATTTTTTTAGATATGTTGACGTCATTGTGAATATTTCATAATGTTTGTTAAGTAGGTATACTTCCAAAAAATATTAAAATAATAACCAGAGTCGTAGTCTATCTCAGCGATTTCTTTTATTGTTAGTAAAAATCTTAAAAAAGACTCTATAAGTCACTACTAATTTACTAATGGGAATCGAGCGTAACATTGATAGTATTTTTGAAATTCTACACTAATTTATTATTGAGATGACTTGAAAATTTATCAAAAATGATGCTATGGCCATCACTGGTACAACAGACATTACAGTACAATTTAACATTTTCTTTGCAGTAAAAAGAGTTTTGAAGATTTATACATGTAATAATTCGACTACTAATACATCCAAGAATTGATTAATTGATTTCCTCTATTAAATATTATGATTAAATTGATTTAACTACTGACCGAAGACATGAAATTTCTTAAAGTAGCCACAAATCGTACATCTACCCTAGTTTTAATTTGTTTAAATATAATTCTCACCCAAGCAGATAAATAGCCGTGACAATTCCAGCAATGACGAAACCGATGACCAGCAGCGAGAATATTATGCTTCTCCAGTTGTGTCCACCATCGCCGTACGTCAAGTCCTGCAACAGCCGGATTAGAATAATCGAAATGACTTTCAAATTGACGGAAACGACGTACCAAGAATGCATAAAGCGTTTCGACTTTTTCGAATTCGCGGCCATGCAATTCCAATTCGATGGCTTATGTGTAGGTACGTACATACTATAGGTATGTATACATATATATTAAGCGGTACAATACAACTACGGATACATGCTGCGAGGTCACACTGGCGTCGATAAACCAAAACGACATACGCGACGGATGAAAATTTACAAACGATTCTAGCGCCGTTCGAATCCCACAAATATGATTCTCTTACTGGCCATTCGATAACAAGATTGTGCAGAATGGAGATTTCCAGGCATACAACGGGAGAACCGAGAGCAACGTGGCTCGTCGGTTCGTGAATCGAAATTACGTGCGCACACCAACAAGACGGGCAAAAGGACTAACTCAGTTTATGGTCGGTTAACGAGAGAAATAAACTTCTCGCGCGTTATCGCGAACCCAGCCCCAAACTAGCGCGAGTTGAATGGTGTCTGTGTGAGAGGTACGCCATATGTGAAGGGGAAGAGTACAAGTAACAGTATGATAACGGAAGAACGAGATGCTCCGGCAAGTGAGCCGGCAAAAGCCAAGAGATACCGCGAGTGAAAATTTCGCGAGGAGACACATTCGAAAAGTGAAACACACAGAAAACAATTTAAACAATGCACGAATACGTATTATGAGGTTGGTCCAAATTAATTGACAATGTCTTATATCTCAAGAACGGTGAGAGACATCGAAAGTTTCAGACGAAATTTTGTTACTGTCAAGGGGTAATACTTATGGATGTAGTCCCATGACCTTAACCCTTAAATGCATGATTTTTCCTTTTTAAATACAATAAATTGAAACAGGTAGATAATTAAACATATAGATTAAGGGAAAAATAAAACAAATAAAACTAACAAAACAAAACAACAAACAAACAAAACTTACTGATGTAGATTTACATCAGTATGCATTACAGTTACTATTAATAAAGAAGAAAACACTGATGTACATACGTATACATCATCATGCATTTAAGGGTTAAGACACTCCGTGTCTGCAAATTTTGCAAATTTGTCATTCTCTGGGTCAAAAAATCTGCTGCCGGCATCAGCGTTACCCGTTGTATAACACGAGGAGGTTGCACGGTTAGATTTGTATAACACTAGTCTGCTCAAAGTCTTACAAAACCACTACTATTAGGTAAAAAAAAAAAGAAAAATACGACAAAAAACTTGGAGATTATTTATTATTATTGCCGTTAAATGTTGAAAATAAAATATTTTTTCGTCATGGTACCTGGAATCTGAATATTGTTCGATGTATGAATGACAACCATGAACAATATTTATCTGGAATTCAGAGATGATCTACATATTGTAGTTTTTTTTTTAATGAAGTGCAATAATACGATATCGAAGAATACAATAAATGGTAATACTGTACGCATGAAAAAAATGTAATATTCTGAGTTTTTGTCTGCTAATAGCAGTCTTAGCGATCTTATTCTGTTATAAATTTATTGTAACGATGAATGGTCACGGCAATAACAATAAGTAATCCCTAAAATTTTTCGTCGTATTTTTTTAGTAGTATTTTACTTTTTTTTCAATAGTAGTGATTTTATAAGATATTGAGCAGGCCAGTGTTGAGCAATCTGACCTTCTCGTGGTATACACCGGTTAACGCTGATGCCGGCAGTAGATTTTTTGATTCAGAAAATGACAAATTTGCAGAATCACGAAACGACAAATAAATTCAATAATAACGGTCATAGAAAACAATTTTTCGTACAAAAGTTATTTGCTTTTTGTTACTCTATTGGAACATGTAACAAAACGTAGAGGCTCCCGTTCAAAAATACGAAATTGACCATCGTAGAGGTCAAACGGCGTGTCTCAAGGTCATGGGACTATGTCCGTAGGTATTACTCCTCGACAGTAACAAACTTTTGTCTGAAACTTTTCTTGATATCTATCATCGTTCTCGAGATATAAGACATTGTCAATTAATTTGGACCACCCTGTATATAAGTATACGTATACATATATCTATACCTATGCAGGGTATTATGTAACAATCATCTTTCTTCCAAAATTTAGATAAAACATTGTTAGTATTCAATTGAATTGTTGATTCAACAATTCAACATTATTGAATTTTAACAATGATTTATCTAAATTTCGAAAAATAGACGGTCGTGACATAACACCCTGTATACAGTGCATAGTATATGTACACTATATGTATATATACATACATATATAACATACGAAGAACGATACATTTATCTACGGAGAACTGTACAATTATTATTATTTGACAAATGAGTGATAGTAATTCGTCATGGTATCGACGAGTCGAGAGTGCACGTGAAAGATCGACACTGTGCCCGAAATATAGGCAACTCGTGCAATAAAAGAGGAACTTCTCACGAGTGTATCGACGTGAATCGAGAAACTCCGTCTAGATTTGCAAAAATTCATCGACGACAACGAGAAGATATTCCGGTTCGGTTTTTCGTCAGTTATCCGGTCCGGGCTTAGCGATTTTTACCTCTTTTACCTGGGTCGATTTCGATCGGGGGTCGGCGACCTGGACGGTCTCGTCGGGGGGCAGCCGCCAGGAGTTTCTCTCGATGTTGACGCTGGCGTTCATAGCGGCCCAGGCCTCCCGTTACCACCGGTCCCAGCTGCTGACTCGTCGTCGTTCGAATCCCGAGCCGTTGCCTCCCAGGTGCAACCCCGGCCCGCTCCTCGGGCCGAACTCTTGCCGGCCGATCCACAGCGTTCGACCTGTGTCAACATATAGAGGTCAACATTAGTTCTCTGTTTTTATATATTTATATTTATATTATTTTTATATACAAAAGGTGGCCAAATTATTATACTCAGACCAAAATTTTTGTATTTTTATGAATTTTCATTGCACGAAACATCACATAATCGTCTTTAAATAGTTTCATTAGCTTTAACACACAATAAAAATTAAACGTTTGAAACTCAAATATTTTTATGAATTACAATGAAATTAAGTAAAAGTATAATTATTTAGCATTCGGTAACTCCACCTTTTGCTGCTATTACATAATATGTAATATGCAGATGTGTACATAATAATAATAAAAAAAGAATAGTATACCTACCAATCTGTGGGATGAGTTATAGCTACATCTTTTTAAATTATTTTCAATGAATAATCTGAATATAATAATTTAGTCATCCTCTGTATTTATATGGATATTTTTGATAATATCGTTGTTTGGTATCGATACATGATTGCTAATATCGAATCATTTAATTTTCTTTGCATACACTGAGAAAAAAATTTAGTTGAGACAATTGAAAATCAATTAACTCAACTAAATATGGCTTTCACGGGGAAGGAATGTTCATGAATTTAGACTCCTTATTAACGAAAACTTATATCAGCTCGATCGATATTTTTTAGAATAAGGAGCATTCCTAGTTATGTTAACCCATTTGCATTACACAGGAAAGTGAAAAATTCGTTCTTATCGCCAAAATTTTTTGAATGTATTTAAATGAAAATGTTTTTAAATGTTAGTAACATTATCATTATCATTATTATTATTATGTTTTTTGGGTAATAAATGCCCAAGTGGAATGCGCGCATAACGCTTGTGATGCGAACGGGTTAATACTCTCATCTCCTATGATTCATTTCTCGGTCTTTCGTCACACAAATTCAGTCGATTGAAATTCGAGTCAACCCCGAATAATACCTTCGATTTTACGAATAGGCTAGGTCATTCCGAGACTTTTTTGCGCATTTTGTTCAGTAATTACCGCGTAATCGGCCTCTGGAGCAAATATACGCGAAAATGG
>NCVS01001802.1:0-50911 GCA_003055095.1 Goniozus legneri | reverse complement strand
TTTCAACTCACCTCTGTTTCAAAACCCCTCGGTCTCCCCTATGTCAAAAGTGACCTTAAATAAAGAAAATATACCGCGTAACGAGAAATACGCGGAATTTAATTTCTTCCGAGTACAAACGCGTGGCCCCGATAGCGCATCGAAAAAGTGGGTTTATTTCGAGTTTCTTATTAGCAATATATATGTAGAAGCCCTATCTCTGATAAAGCCATTATCGATAAATCCTAAGGTAACATAAACACGTGTTCGCGTTGCGGCGGAGAGACGGCAAATACGTTTCCCGCGATAATTTTCTTTCTCTCGCTGCCCCCTCGAGGCGAGAGCGCGCGCACACACGCGCACGGGGTTACATTTCCGAGCGAGTTTATCGTTACGGCCCTGAACGCCCTTTTCTACCTCCGCCGCGTGAAATACAACGTGTTCGCTCGATTTTTTTTCCTTCCCTTTCTCGCTCTCCCTTCCGCGTTTTGTGCCCGATTCTCGCGCGATTCACCGGATAATTTATCGCGTCGATCGGCGGAACGTTTCACCACGGAAAATCCCGCGGTTGGAAAAAATTCTCCGATGGAAATTCTCAACAATTTCTAACGTAGTATTCATTTTTTTTCTACTAGCGAGCGAACACTCCTCGAGAAGTGTTACAACGTCCCGTTACAACGAACAATTTCGAGAGCGCGAACTTTATCGCGACTGCTGAAAATTTTCCTACCTCGTTGGGCAAATACCCATTGACTACTTCTTTTTTCACCCTAGCCTTACGTAAAACTACGATCTTTCGTTTTTCTTCTAACGTCTTCGCAGGAATCTTCGCTCGAGAAGTCGAACGAGGCGCCCGGAAAAGCGTGTATAGAAAAAAAAGAGAGGGAAAGAAGAGCGTACCGCGAGGAAGAAAATGGAAGAGGAATCTCGCTGGCAAGTTGCAAGATTCTTTCGACATTCGAGCTCGCGGGCGGGGCGAAGTTTACGTTCGAAGATCGGCGCTGGTTATTAGTTTATCTAAATTAGCGACTCGACGCGGGTAGCGGTGGAAGCGAGAGCTAATTAAGACCCTGGACCCCTGGAAGAGATCATTCTGACCTACATAACGCAGCCGGTACAGCGGAGGCGTGGATATCGCGGGGATCTTGATGTAAATCGAGGATCAAGTAGCAAGCGTGCGCCAAAACGGAAGTGGCCGGGTGCAATAACGCAAGAAGCGTCTTACCGCGCGAGCACGAGATTAGCGCGTTTCGCCATCCTCTATCTCTTCCCTCTCTCAGGTCGTTCTCTCTGTAGAATTTCCGGAACTCTCTCTCTCTCTCTCTCTCGCTCGCTCGCTCTCTCGCTCTCTTGCTCTCTCGGCCGCACCGGGTGTGTTTCTCTTCGTGCGAACGAGCCGGCATTAGCCGACACGTATGCCGGATTCTCGCCGCGCGAAATGCAAGAAATTCAACGCCCTTTTAACCCGCCTTGCCGAGAGTAATAGTCACGCGGGTCTTAACTGAGAGAGCGAGAAAAACGTTCGGTTTGAACGTCGAAAAGAAACGGAACGGAAAAAGCGGAAATTATTGGATAAAGTTTCGAAACGTATAAGATTCTTTTTAGGAAATTTGGCAAGGCGGCAGTTTTTAACGATATGTGGAGATTTTCAGAAGGATTTTTGACGGAAATGTTCTGTTTACTCCCTATATCTGTCCCCGTTTTGACCTAACAAACAAACTACAAGCCTGTTACTGTTTTAGGTGAACTAAATGAAGTATCACCTAACGCTGTTTTAGTCTAGCAAACGACCTATCATTTAATCTCAATTTTAATGTATCTCATGTCTACCACACTACCTTAATTTTAGATTAACTAAACAAACTATCACCCTACCCTGGGTTGTAGCAAAGCCTAATTTTAGCCGGAATCGCACTTCTTATATCAAATTAAAGGAGTGAGTTGGCCATCGTTGCCCCCCTCCCCCCTGCCTCGGAACTGCAGCCAAATTATTTCTCTTTTCCATCTACAACTCGGAGATTCGTTAGGAGAACCGAGATACGAGATCGAAAGAAAAAGCGCTTACTTCGATTCAATTTCCGTGACGATGGAGAGCTTTTCTTTTTTATCTTACAATGCGATTCTTGGACGAAAAGAGCGTTGTTGAGTCGAATGCGAATCGAGCCTATTGAAATCGACGAGCAGTCCCGATAGAGTCCTCTTCTCGGAGTGCAATTTGCGAGGCGACGGTCCGGAAGCACGAGCGCGAGATGGGAGAGTGTCCGCTTTGGTTCTCGGGCGTGAAGAAGAATGAGTTAACTGACGTGGCTCTTCGAAGTAAAAAAAAAATGAAAGAATAAGAGGAATTGACGAAGAAGAGGAATGAACCGCATAGCTTATAGAATCCTGCTGCAGTCGGCGAAGAGTCGCTAATGATTCGCTAACAAGGCACGTGCTGCAGCTCGTTCCACTCCCATCCAGGAACCTCCACCCTCCCCCCAACTCCTACCCCCCTCGTCTCTCTTTCTCTTTCTTTCTGTTTTTGTTCCTTCCATCTCGAAGCGAAGAAGCTTTAACTACTCAGGAGGACCCTTTTTCACTCGACCTACCCTCTTTTGCGATCTCTCCAAGCCTCCCCTTCCCCCAAGCTCGCGCTTTTTTTTCCACCTCTTACATCCGTTCGTTTCTCCCCCTCCTCTCTTTTTTCTCTCTCGCTCACTCCACTCACTCGCTCGCAGTTTTCGCGAACTCGAGGAAACTCGGCATTGCTCTCTTGCTCTTAAATATTCCACTCTGTTTTCCAGCGGCGGCGCTCGGCTTGTGGGAGGCAGTCATACGACAAGTCGGAAGTCGGACCTTAGGCCGTGTGGTGTAGGACGAAAACAAACGACCTCGAGGAACGACGAGTCCTACAGTACGGTCCGGTTCTCTTCTTATTTCTTACCTACGGAGCTCCTTCTCTTTCCTATATTTCTTCCTGTCTTTTATCAAAACTGCGATAAAAAGCGCTTATAAGAGCTCTCCAACTCTTCTGGACTTATATAACTCATATCAAACAAGGCGCAAAAAATATTTCCCCAGAATATTTTTATAACTTCCGCCGTGAATTTAATATGCTGTTTCGAGGTGTGTGTTCGAACCGAACTTACCGAAAAATGAAAATTTTATGTATTTTATGAAGTAATAATATGTATGTACTCGTACCTAAATTCTTGTGAACAAGTTGATATGGCTACAATACATCGCTGCAATCAATCAATCCTTATTAATATTGTAAACTACAAGTCTACCTACCTTCTAAACCCACATTCAAAGAAAAATGAATTAAATTTTTTATAATTTTCAATATAACAATTTGTTAAACGACTTCTACTATCTCCAAAATATGTTCAATTTAAAAATGTACAGTCTAATATTTTTTGAAATACAAGTTTATGTTTCGTACAAAATCGATCACGAGTCAAACTCGTTAAAACCCTGAAAGGGGTTAAAAAAAGTGCACTCGAGGTATCATTTTGGGCCCGTATTGAAGAGCACAACAGTGAATGAGAGGGCTGAAATCAGGAAAAAAGGGGAAGAACGACGACTAAACGTGGGAAAAAACAGTCTCTTTATGGTGTACAAAGCGACCTTGGCTTCTTCACGCAAAACCCGAGACAGGTAGACGCTTACGCTTACATTTATACGTACATAGCACTCGCGTCGTGTGCCCTGGCGTTAAATTATTCAAAACGACCCTCTATGATCTACGAAGGCAGCCCTTAAGTCTGCCTCCGGCAATCTATTCTCCCCTCTCGCACCTCTTTCTTTCTCTCCCCACACCCTCCCGCTCCACCCGTCCACTAGGACCGACCCAAGGGAATTCCTACTTTTCTGACAGCCGCCACCGACACATTTATCCCATCCATGGCATTGCCAGACGAGCTCTCACAAAGAAAGTTCCCGGGGAATCCAATAAGTCTGATAACGCGCCGCACTCACTTTCTCTCTTTCTCTCGCTTCTCGTCTATCCTTTTCTCACGCCTTTCTGTACGGGGTGACCCGATATTTATCGAGGAGGACGGCAAAAAATTCTCCTCGGTCCTTCTCTATCGTTAGTCCCTCGTTGATTCGCCGAACGCGATTTCTCGCGTCACCGGAGTTGTCTCTTTCCTTCTTACTCAACCCTCGCGCACGTAAATATT
The DNA here is from genome assembly GCA_003055095.1 of Goniozus legneri. NCBI lineage: Eukaryota > Metazoa > Arthropoda > Insecta > Hymenoptera > Bethylidae > Goniozus > Goniozus legneri. The sequence continues at coordinate 46,769 of NCVS01001802.1, read as the reverse complement.
TATCGAGACAAACCTTTATTTCGCCCATACGAATCCCCGATGAAGACAATCACGCGATATCGAATAAGCTGCGAAAGAGCAAAAATGGAGGGATGGATATATTCGTTGTCATATTTCGATGAGGGAGTGAATAAGAGATTCGTTGGAATGGAATTGACGTGATCTGTTAGTCTGCGTTTTATCTACAGATTGTTCTTTGTATGACGAAAAATGAGTAACTTTATGAGAGACCCAATTACTCAGGCAGAGACTGTCAATGACTATGGGCCAAGTCTTGGCAGATAAATATTGGTCCAAATATTTGTCTGATTCTGGCGTTTTGCTCGACATTACTACTTCAAGCTTTGAACACCCAGCATTGATCCAAACCATAGTTGAATATTGACTCTATTGTTTTATTCTGCTGTTGCTGAATCTTAGAAATTGAACAATAAACTGTCCTTGGTTCAATGGTTCCACCTTATTTAATCTGAGCTATAAGTTACATGTTTATCTGATCATTTTGTCCAATTAGTTCATTAAATATGCATTTTTATTAATCATTAATCATTAAAAACATTATTTGCATCTTTCTAAAATGTCAAATATGCTATAGTTGCAAACAGAAACAACTCAATGTATGTATACCAAACATTATAGTATTATATTTTAGTTAGACGTGAAATACAGGTAACATCAATCAAACTTGTACCAATATGTCTCACGTCTACCATCGTCATTCCACTCGTACGATCCGATCGCCCGAGGCAAAAGTCGCGTGAATCTCTCATTTGACGGTCATGTTTGTATCGTCGGGACGAGCATTAAATTCGCAGACATATGCGTGAAATACAACTTCGTTGCGCTATTATAACATTTCCTTCCAACATTCACGTACGAGCAATCTAGCGGTTCGGAGTTCGCTTTACATGCAAATTAACACTTAAAGTAGCATTAATTATAGTAGCCGGGCGTACTCTTACGCGTCCGACTACTCGTTAAAACTCGGTCCGAGATAATCCACAAGAGAGAGAGAGAGAGAAGATGAAATATATTTCCACCTGAAAATCAATGACCACAATCGCGACTTTCAGGGACGACAAGAGCAATTTATCGAAATGAAAAAAGAGAAAAAAAACCGTCCACGTTCCTTCGAATCCCAGAAATATCTCGATTGTTATTTTAATTCGATCTTTTTTTATTATTAGCCGCGCATTTTATTTGGCCGCCAGCCGAGTTCTAACGCTGTTTTATATTCCTCTTTCCGTGCCATTTTTCCGCTCGGCCCCTTTCTCATTCAATCTCATTAAAACGATCCTGGCAGCGCGAATTTCTTTCGAACGAGTCCTCGATATCGAGCGGGAGAGCCCGACACTCGATGCGTTTATGTCAAGTGGGACACGAATTTCCAGTGACAAGCATTGATAATTTCAGCGCCCGATTTACGATAAATTCTTGCGTTACTCGAAAATGATGTACAATTTCAATAACGAGGTTCGTTGAAAACGTGTCAAGATGAGTGTCATTGAGCAATCAATTTTTTTTCGATACTATTGTTGTAGTGAGGGTTTTTATTTTAAGAAAACTTTCCTCAGAAGAAAAGTACTCTTGAAGAAAATAAAAACGACGCTTAATTTTAAAATTTGAATCTTCAAAATGTTCATCTGCACGATTCGATTAAATCATTTTGTTGAAATGATTTAATCGGAAAAATTTATAATTAAAAATGCTAAAATCAAAGTATAATAAAATTAAGTTGTAATTAATATCAATCTCTTGATTATCTGTACCATTTCATTTCTCAAATGATCGCGCCAAATTTGCAAAGTCAAGAGTTCGCGTCGGAAAAAATTCTCGAACGTAATTGGTACTCGATATTGACCGAATCGACTGAAATTACGAATTCATTTACATTACCGTCGTGATTTTTGTTGCACAAAGGATAAAAAATGTTACTGAGGGAATCCGTGAAAGCACGGAAAATAGAATTGGGAAAGGAAAATCAGAAATCAGTGGAGACGAGATTTCGTGTACGATAAAGCGGCAAATTGGTAGCCGAGTATAAGAATCTTTATCGACGAATAAGAGGATGAGAGGAAAAGAGAAAGAGGGATTGAGGGAGGAAGAGTGAGAGAGGTTGGTGAATGTGACAAGCAAGAAAAATAATACGCGGTAGTGGACTCTGGCTGGACGCGGAAGGCGAGCGAGACGATGCGGAATCGGCCCGCGGGCCTGTTGAATATTTCATAGAGTGGCCGGGCACGGAAAACCGCGCTCGCCAACACCTCGCCCTTTTCATCCCTTCGCCAGACTCAATCCGCCTACCCCCCTTCGCGTGACGAGAACGCAGGAATTTTCCGACACTCGTTCAAAAGGCCCGGATTCGGCCTACACGAGGTTATATAAATATAACCGCTAAAATCTGCAATTCTAGCTACTCCATATCGCAATTCTACAAAAACCACTACCCCTCCATGGTATTTCCGATTGAGAACTTCTGCGGTTGAAATTTTCATTTCTACACTGGAAGAAATCTGCTGGTTCGATTTCAGGATATCGATTGGTAAACAACAAATTTCGAATGATCTGATTGTTTAGTGAAATCGAATTTAACTATCATAGTAGGAGCTACTGTGAGAAACAGATAGGCATTCTAAAATTTTGTTATTTTTACTTCAAAATAGTAAAACGAATAATTTTAATGTAGTAAAAATTCACTAATCTGAGAGAAATACGCTAAAAAAATGACTACACTGTAAGATAGATCTATTTAAAACTCGTATTCTCTTTCGCCAACGGCCATATCAGGCTGAATACACCAGTTCTCGTCCGATCACTGAAGTTAAGCAGCGTTGAGCACAGTCAGTACTTGGATGGGTGACCGCTTGGGAACACTGCGTGCTGTTGGCATTCTTCTTTTTTTGGTTTCTTCTTTCAATTTGGTAATCTCTTCTAGTAATAGCGGTTTGACGCTACTTTCGAATGAAATAAAAAAAGTGATCATTCTAAAATTTCAATCTTCCTCTTTAAAATGACCTCTTGATCGTTGTTTTCGATCATTTTTTACCGAGATACAATCATTTGATCATCTGATGACTGTTCCCTCAATTTTTTTGAGGACTATATTATCACAAATTCCTAGAACTATACCAATTTACTATTATTTGATAGCTAGACCATTTTTTTAAGAATATAAGTAGAAAAAAATAGTACATCCTACTAAAAATTTCTCTCAGTACACTGATAGAAAATTCCATATAAATTTAAAAGGCGTTCCAAGAAAATTGTAAACACGAGGTTTCTCTCTTCCAAATTCTCTTGAAAGGGAATAATCACGATTGGCAAAGTAGCTCGGGTTGCTCTTAGTCAACACGTCGAGTTTTCGTTCGATCTTGAGCTAGGAATACAAAATCGAAAGAGGCAAGAAAATCGTTAACATAAGTTGATTTCGTGTCGCCTCTGGCAACCGTTAGTTAGGAAACGAAAGTTGCACCTCGGTTTTTGTTTGTCATTTCGTCATTCTCTCTCCCTATTTTTCAGAGGGTTGGTTTAAGTCCGGCTTCCACCTCTGAGCGCGTATCAGCTCTCGTTCGTTCGTATCGTTTATCTTTGTTGGGCAAACGAAACGCGAAACTCACGAGAAGTTTTCGGGCTTCGCATACAGAGAGATAGAGCGGCATCTGGGTTGCACTCGCTAATCTCACGGTGAAATTTTCGAGTCTGCCTCCCTCCATTAGCCTCCTCTTTTCTCCTCGTTGTCTCTCTCTCTCTCTCTCTCTCTCTCTCTCCATTCTCGTCCTCTTTTGCGTATTCAGTTCGCGTTATCCCGAACGTTATAATCCCGAGACTGGGCATTGTTGTGCGAGCCGCGTGCTGCGAGTCTCTCGGATTCGATTTGCTCGATATATACGGCGAGCTCTCTGTACTGCGAGAAACGAGTGAGATTGGAAAGCAGAGCTCGCAAGGAACGGCATTATTAATACGGCCACTTTGCTACACTCGTAACGTATCCACCGTAGATAACAGTTTTCGTTTCAGCGTCAGACCAGCCGCGTATACCCGCCGTATATATTTCCCAATTTTCAACGTTTAATTCGCCGAATATCGAAGTTATCGCGCGCAAGGCATACAACTTGCTGGTGCAATTTCTTTCTCTCCTGCTCTCTCTCTCTCTCTCTCCCCAAAGCGATCGCAGCCCACGCGGGATTTACGATTTCACTATTCGCGCTCTAAGCGTCACGCGCCATCGTACGTTTACTCGTTTATCGGGTTTTGACGTTTTTACGATATTCCGTCGATATGCTATATGCGGTCCCTTCGACATAACTGCGATTGCAAACTTCGAATATCGCGGAATTGAAAATATATATCCGCGACGAAATTACTCAAATTAGATTTTTTTATCGCTGTATGGTATCCCGAGTAAAAAAATGAGACCTTATTTGAGTCGATAAACAGATCAGAAATGAGTTCTGATGAACTGATTCGTGTTAATTCGGGGACCTGATTATAGACTGGAAATTTAAATATTGACTTTAATACAAATCTTGTTTTCAGGTCAATAGCAGTTCACTCCTATTCTTGTTAAATACGATATTGCAATCCATGTAAATAAAATCAAATATAATAATCTTTCAATGAATCGACTTATGAAAATATTATAGGTTTCCAGATTTTATAATGAATTTATATTTTTTATGAATTCAGTATTAGTATACAGAAAGTATTATTAGTAGTAGTATCAGTTGTAATTTAGCGCTCAGGTCAAATATTTACGTGGCTGAAAAACAGAATCTGTTCTAAACCTTATTTCAAACTTCAAATTTAATGTCTTAATCAAGAGCAGTTCAAAGTGTATATCAGATCAATCATTTTGTATCAACAATTCATATCACATGGGAATCACGTTTAGATGAAATATTCTTGTTCTAAAATGACAATTTCAGGTCTTATTTTTTACTCAGGTAGTTCCCTATATCAAGCGTAACCCGCTGTAATTTACGAAGCGGCGTTCTTTTTCGCGGCTTTAAAGTTGAGCAGTATTTTGAAGCGCGCGATGTTGCACTTTCTGTATGAAGTACGTTACATTCGTGCGGCTTGCCGGTGCAACCGCTGCGTGTGCAGTGTAACCGTGATACAGGCGCTTACCAACTTCGTTGTCCGAAAACTTTCCCTCGCGCTTCTCTTTCTCTCTCTCTCTCTCTCTCTCTCTCTCTCTCGCTCTCTCGCCGTTTTTTTATAATTACTTTGCGTGAAAAATCGTGCAAAGTTCTCGCCTAACGAGCCAAATAACAAGGCGCGGAGAGTTTTCGCAATTAGCGTATCGTCCGAATTTCGTTATCGAACTCGATATCAGAGTATTCCCGCGATGAAAACGAGAAGAAAATCGATATTCCCGTTGTTCCATGCAAATCGTTCCGGTGTTTCTGTTTTTGCCAACTTTCGAGCGAGGTCGGGTTCATTTTATAATTGCAAAGTTATCCTTAATATTGATCGGAAGTTCGATTGAATTGCAGAATCCGGATTCGAAAGTTTGAGAATTTTCCTATAACGGGCCAGCCGCGCGAGATGGAATTTTCCCTGACCGGAAAACGCGCGGCTGGAGTTTCCGCGAACAGTCGCGGTTTTGAGATGCATCGACTCGACGACGAATATCCTACCTTCGGCCATTCACGTGCTTCGGCGCGAACGAGCCTTCATACGTCATTCGACAGCAGTGATAGATGAACGGTAGAACGCGAATGTCGTCGAAACGTCATCGGCGCTGCCGCGTTAACAGCTCGATCTATCCGTCAATGCTGACGTTACGTGTGGCGACTGTATGAAGACTGAATTAAAAACTCGATATAAAAAAAAAAGAATCGGCGAGGAGAAGATCCACTCGATCAAACATTCAAATATTCCTGACGCGGTACAAGGAAATACTTTTTGCGTTCTCTGTAAATTTAATCAGATTGTATTTTCGATGAATTCATTGAAATTGTGGCTTATAATCACTTTTTATCTTTTATTTTTTTAATCGAAGTAAACATCGAGCCCCTTCCATACCTGATGAAGAGGTACAGCAATGATTATTTGAAATATGGAATTTGAACAAATCAAACATTCCCTTCTCTATCCACCCCTAATAAAAGTTACAGCAGTGATTTTATAAAATATAAATCCTGCATGATTGTAAAATCCATCCCCCATTCACTCTGATGAAGAGGTACAACAATAATTGTGTGAAACATGAAAATCTGTACGAATCAAATACATGTAGGTACACCTCCTTCCCGTCTATTTACCCTATCTTCCCCTAAAAAAGAGGCACAATAACAATTATGTGAATTGTCAAAATCTATGCTGTGGGAATGTAGAAAATCTTTTTTTGTTGATTGTTTCATTATTTAGTAGCTCTAATCGTGATCTTTTAATTAAATTGTCTTGTAATTGCAGCAATGCTTAGATTCTGAGTTGAGTTTGATTTTACGGATTTATGTAATAATTTATTATAAATGATACATGGATACATATTTATTTGTTATCTACATCCTTATTTTCTACGAAAAAAAAACAAGTTAATTAAAAAAAAGTTAAAATTAAGAAGTGGCCCTAAACTAAACTCGTTCCGAAATTGATACTCCAATATCCGGTAAATAAGACATCGCGTTATCGATTCAAGAGATCCCCTCTACTCCTGTTTCGAGTAATTTACGACGCCTAATATTTCCGTTGCGTGCGAAGGGAAAATGAGAGAACGCGTGGGATAAGCGCGTGGTCGAAAATTGACTTTGCACGCAATGAAAGTTGTACATCTTACCTAGAAACGGAATTCGGAAGAAGATAAAAGTTTTGAGAAGCACCTGCAGACTTAACAAGAAATTGTAAATGATTCTCGTCAATTGGAAATACTAATCAAGGTTCGTTAAATCTATTCCATTGCCTGAACCAGAATTTTAATATTAACTAAAACTTTCTGCAATTACTTTTCTTTGATCTTTCATTAGGCGGACGTACAAATAAGTCTAGTTTAGTTCCACAAGATCGTCTTGCGATATGTGACGGACTGAATTATAGTTTCTTTGAATTAATGTCAATCTAATCAAGTCTTACTTCTTATGAGTTGTTATTTCACCCCTATAAACTTTCGCGATACTCTTAGTGTTAAAGTTAATGTTAGAGCGTTGGTGTAATCGGCTGTTAAAGGAATTTACATAAATCTGCTACTAAGAGACATTAAGATGCCATTCATTGTTTTTAAATCATTATTAAAACTTTTAAAACCTCCCAAAAAATATCTCGAGGTTCACAATAATATTTATGAGTTACAATTGTGTCATATATATTTCTAAAAAGAAAAAACATTTTATGAGCAGCTGCTAAATCATTTTAATTCTTTAAATAAAAGATTAAAATGACGGAACTTGGAGGTTTGAATGAAAATTAAAATTCTGACTCAGAAACCGATCCGAAGGGTACAAACCTCGTAACAGTTATCGCGGGCATTTCTCGAGCGAGGGTAATTTGAATTTACAAAGAAATAACCGTAGGAAATTAGTAGCTGAGATAATATTCAACGTTACCTCTGGGTCGAAATTTTCGCGGGGACGTTATTCTTCGACGCGCGAACGTTAGATGAGAGATAGCGAAGGCGTAATTGAAAGGCATGAAAATTCACCTTCGGCCGATAGGCCGCAATCGCGGCCTCCTTTTCGTAACTGCTAGCGACACCCTCGGGAGCGAGCGAGCGTGGTATCGCGACTCCTTTGTTCTCCCCGTTATTACACGAGACGTACCTCGGATTCTTCGAAAATACAAATCATCCCTTCTGGCAGCCTCCTCGCTCCTCTTTTTTCCTCTTTCTAACCACGCGAACGCGTTACAACTTCTGCCTTCTCCCTTATCTTAATGCGAAAAGTTCAAACATCGACGTATATTGGAACTCGAGCCGAGAGAGACAGAGAGAGCAGCTTCCTTTTCCGTTCGCGCTTCTTGCATACAGGAGAGTACAATTTCGCGAAAATAAAACCGAGCAAATAGTGCTTCCCGAGGGTGGAGGGGGCTAAAAAGCTGCAAAAGCTCTGGGAGCAATATCGAATTTCATTGCACCGTTAACTAGTCGAGCTACGAACGGGTATCTCTCTGCTATAACTTCATACAACAATAATACACCTAAGTAGCTCATATGTTACGCGGGGGAAGTAAATTCACCAACTTTGGTAGTTTCCGCGAGACACAAGTTCCTTAGCTCGGGAATATAGTCAAGCGTTATATTTGCCATCTCGAATGAATTTCTATCCGTTCTTCGCCGTTCGATCCGAGTTCTCTGTATTTAACGACGTGTCAGTCGGGACGTCAGCGGCTGGAGTGATGTTTCTTCTTCTTGGAGGGTTGAATAGACTTCAAAAGCTCGAGAAATGTTTATTTTCACTAATTTTCATTTAGTATATGCGATGAGATACTATACTATACCTATAAACAACTATGTTTTATAGAAAATGTAAAATATATGAATAATTTAGCTTACCTAAAAACATTTGGCGAGTATTTTAAAAATTTTCGTTGAAGAATCCTGAAAATTCAGCTCCTGGGAGTTCCGTCTTTGAGACGGTTTTTTTAAAGATACTAACTATAATTCCTTTTTCTTACAATAAAACTATAAGAGAGTCATTTAACTGAGATGGCTCATTTTTATAGTACCGAACTCAAACACTATTTGAGGTATGCACTTGAAATGTTAGCATGTTTATAAGCAAAAACCATAGAGATAAACAAAAAGAATCAATTTTTTCAAAATTTCATCCTAGTAGTACCCCCAACGATAATTCTCAACAATTGAGATGATATTATCCATCTGAAGGCGGTCGAGTTCGTTCGTTCGCGTGAATGGCGTGAATAGGCCGAGCGGGCGCCCGGCGATAGACGACCCGGCCTACACGTGTGCATTCGTTATTCCCGGTCGTTCGTGCCACGTCGTACGGGCGAGACGATGACTCAGGTGGGGGCACTTAACCAGCGGACTCGTTCTTTCTCGCTTCCTCCAAGCCGCTTCCACCACCACCGCGGCCAGCTTTAACACAGCGTCAGGTGTCCGCAGTAGCTTCGAGCACGTAGCACGCGCAGACGTCTCACAACGTTTCCGAGTCTCTCTCGCCCGATCGGAATTCCTGAATTAAACACAACGAGATGGCCGTGGTCAGCAGGTTCGTGATAGCGCTCCTGTCGTTCCTGTTATTCGCCAGTCTGGGTGAGAAGAGAATTTTCCAAATTTTTTCTTTTTCCCAATCGGGGCGCGGTTGGCCGCGAACGGTTAGGCGGTGCCGATCGCGAGTCCCGGTGCCCACCGCCATCTTTGGGACCGACGCGGATTAAACGAAGTCAATTGAGCGCCGGGAATTCTTTGACACATCCTAGCTATGACTGTCTCGACACTGTTTCTATAAAAACCTTTGGAATATCCAGACGAAGAAACAATCTTTTCTTCGTTTAAGAATTTTTCTTTGTTTATTTTAAATGAGACGACTACGTTTAATATATTTGTGTTAAATTAATTACCGACATAATTAATTGATCATAATAATAATTCAATTGTTAAATTGAAGGAAAAATAATCGTGAAGCTTCTCGATATTAATTAATAATTTGTGAATATTACACCGCCCCAGAATCGAATAATCGATCATTATTTAAAAATTTTGCATTCCAGAAACGGACGCGATACGCTGTTATCAGTGCAGCAGTGACACCGAGAGAGACGGCGAAGACAATTGCGGTGCTTACACAAAATTCGACAAGGAAGTCAACATACCCATCGAGTGCAACAGCGAGGAATCTCATATGCCCGGAACGTTTTGCGTCAAGTTGACGCAGCAGAGTCCACGTGGTTTCATATGTGAGTAATCGGTTTTTGCTTAGACATTCAGTTCGAAACGATAATGAGACACAAGTGAAAATAGTGCGAGGAAAAGTTTTTCTCGGTAGCGAAGTGAATCATTCTAACGAGGCTTGCCAGAAGGATACACTGAAAAATGTAGAGATTAACTAAGTGACATTTTTTCTTAGTTGGCGTTGAATTATAATAACAATGACGCTAATGTAAATAACATAGTATTGCAACAAATTTTGAAGAATCAAAAATACCCGCTTTACTCATTTTTTTAATGATTCGCGATCAATGCAAACATTCTAGTAAAAAAATATAGTAGATTTTTGTTAGAATATAAAATATAAAATGTATCGAAACAGCACACACACACACACACACAATATACAACAGCTTCAATGGATGAATTCACTTGATAGGTAGGTACAACAATGATAACTTTAGAAAGTAGTCTTATTTGTTGAGACTATTTATTCCATATATCATTAATAATTACATTATTTTCGATTACTATCTATTAAGCTATTTACTTAGAAGCTCGTGAACATTCACAATTTTGTAAAAGTTAAAAAATGTTTGAAATCCCCATTTTTTCTCTCAGTGTAATATCGACTTTATTCTTTGAAATTCTAGAAGAGTTTGAGTTCGAGTTTTTCTTTACTCTATAATGAAAAATTGGTTTGTTGTCGCTCCAGGGGACGGCAGATGGAGACAAGTGGTGCGACGGTGTGCCTCAGTAGCGAGCACTGGCGTTACAGGTGTTTGCAACTGGGGCGTATACGACAACGGCGTTTACTGGGAGGAGTGTTACTGCTCCGGTGACGCGTGCAACGGTGCGCCTCAAACAACGACGTTGACGATCGCCACAGCCCTGCTCCCAGTCCTCGGGCTACTAGCGTCGGGATTTTTACTCTGGTGAGCGTTATCGAACGAGCCTGTTCGATGCACGTTGTTCTACGTATTTCTCCAGTTCGGTAGAGAGCGGAATTCCCTCGCTCGAAGTTCCAGTTTCCTGAAAGGAAATTAACCTTCCGTCCATTAGATTAGGTTATGTATATATAGCGTAATGAGTCGACGAAACTAGTAAGATTGTTTTGTACATAGTACAAATTTTTGCGCAACAAATCCGTCCAAAGTATGTTAGCGTTGTCTAACTGACTTCTATTTTAGTATCCCAATGAGAGTTTATCGTTCTAAGACTTCTATGGTATGCTACCTCAATTTTATCGATTCTTATAACCGAAACGACCTATTTTCGGATATGAAATGCTTGTACTGATTTTTTATAAGTGTATTTGAATCTCATTTTGATTGAATTTTAATTTTTACTTGAATTTTAAAAACGAATGTGTTCGATTCGAAAATACTTGCATATATGTATACATATTTACAAGTATACATACTTGTAAGTGTATATACACTGAGAATGAAAATTTATTGTATTGATATTTGCATACGTTCAAAAGAATGTCAGGTACATTCGACCGAATATTTGTTTGAATCAAAGATACATATGCCGAACAATATTTTTTTATAAGTAATCATTTTATCGAACAAGATATTTATTTCTATACTTTCAAATAGCTAGTAGCCTCAACAAATTTTTATTCTCAGTGTACATTGTAAGTATACTTGTAAGTTCACATACTTGCAAGTGTATTGTAAGTATGTCTACTCACATACAAAAGTATGCCTGTTTTTACTATACTCTATATACTTTATTGAAATATTTACGAATATTGACGTTTGGTGCAACGAACTGCGCATCCCCTCTGTATTTTTACACACAATTTACCCAATAAAAAAATTGTACAACAACACTCTCCGTAGATAAATAAACATAATCGTGTAAATTGGACACGGCATCAGTCAACGCGAGGTGGAGGAAGAATTTGGCGGTGTCGGGTCCATTTGTCAGGGCGGAAACGGAAAAATATGTACACTCGAGGTTTCGAGAAGCGACTCCTCGGCGGAGAGCTAATTTGCGCGGTGGTAGTGTGACGGCATGCTTGTTTCTCGCGGTGGGCCCTCTTCGCGTGACGTTGATCGAGTGGCGGTGGCTATGTTAATCGAAAATTTTAAGCGACAGGTGGCTGCGTCGTACACTCTATCTCTCGTCGTCGCGGGGGGTACGTTTCAAGAAAGCTCCGCCCAGGCCTGCGCGCGTGTGTGTATATGCACGTTTGTGTACTCGAGCCCCGATCCATCCCCAAAACCCGCCCCCCATCCCTCTCGTCTCTTTCTACGATAGCGTACATCATGTTAATGCCGGAAATTCGGCGGTCGCGAGTTAATTACGTCACGCGAGACTATTAATGCACGGGCGGATCTCGACACCGTACGTCGCGGTTTACTATTATGTGTGTCTGGAGCACACAGACGCACGAACACGTGTATACAGCACAATGGCGAGCGCTCGGTCATTTAGGCTCTCTCTCTCTCTCTCTCTCTCTCTCTCGCTCTCTTCATGGCTCTACCCGGCTTACACGTCATACATTACACTTTCGATCCGTTGCCAACCGTCGTTACGAGAGAACCTATAATTAAGACCTTCACGCCACGAGAAGCTGGAGTGGCCCCGGCCCGTTTGACTCCGAGGGTGAGTCCGTCGTCTTGATCGCTACCACGAATCATCCTTACCTGATGGGAGTGGACCGAATTTATTATTACGAATTGCGCGTCGTTTTTTTATTTAATTAATAACTCGAGTGGGAGCGTTGTGTTCCACTTATACGGATAAAGATGGCGTCGTTTGTTATCAGCTCATATTTGCTCAGGTAGGAGAGAGAAAATGGTACAGGCCTAATCCAAGCTTGGACCAATTAAAAATCGTACCTCGAGCTTTGGTTGATTGAATGTTAGATGAAAGTTAGTTCAAGCCTTTTACTAAGTCTGGAAGAACAAGAAGACCAATATTGGCCAAGAAAACGAAAAAACAATATTGATTCTTTGTTTTCTATCAAAAATTCACAGTTAACTTGGCCAAGTTACATGTGTTTTTCTGACAAGATGCAACTGGACAAAATGTATATTTATGTTCTCTCATCTTGCTATTAAGAATCGATAAAACTACCTACAACATTCGAAAGGACGTTCAATTTCAAGAAAAATTAGCCCAAACACATGAAAATATCTCACTCTGTTCGGGAAATACAACCCTTAGAACTCAAAAAATTAAATTGAACATAACTCATGAACGAATCAACCAATTTCGTTTAAACTTCATATAGTTTTGTGTTTAATAATTCCTTAAATTACTATTTTTAAGAAGTGATACTAGCAATTATTCATCCTGGGCAGTCGCAAAAATTGACTTTTAGGTATTCATATTTTTATTTTCTAATAAGTAACGTAATATAGCGAATCTTAAATTCGATTGACGCGATTATAATTATTTCATCATCGAGAATTCATTGAAATAATACATCGCTTGGTACAGACCACAATAGCAGAGCTATTAAGAGGCTTTTAACAACCAGGAAGCATCGCTCTCGCTCGCTCGAAGTGGCGTTTGAAAAGCCACGGGGCCCATACAAGTCTTATATAAAGGTCGGGGACCGTCCTAAATACCCGCGCTTAATTACCATGGATAATAGAGGGGGTCCACATCGTTCGCGTTTCGGTCGTTATTACGTCGGCCACGGACTTAATTAGCTCGCCACGTACGAGACGGCAACGTGACTGTTTGCGGCCAACGATATAGGGGCTGCTTCTCGCCCCGAATTGACTTTCGCGTATAATCAGGTTTTTTTAACGAGACCGCCCCCCAGGACAAAGATAATTTTTACCAAATTAACTGGTAACGAAGTAAACACGAGTTGATAACTTCCAGAATTTTCAGACCGTCCGAGACGCAAAAAAAAACCTCGTCGCGTTCTCTCGTTAGTGTCAAAAATATCGACTTGGAATGCGGTCTTGAACGTCGACGAGAATGTCGAGAGTAATTTAAAACGCACCAACAGTACTCGAGGTAATTAACACTCGAAACGGTCCGTTGTGTAACTCGTCGAGGTGGAAGCTTTCAGCTTCGAAATCGCGAATCATCATCCACGTCTCTCACGTGACTTCGTCTGGCTGCGTTTAATTCCGTTTCCCTAAACCGAAAGAAGAATGGAACGCGAAAGGGGTTGCCGTGGGGTCTCGTCCCTCTCCCATTCTCTTCTCTTCTCGCGGCGAGAGACTGGCAGATTCACTAAAACGAACGATAATGAGAACTAATTCCGAGCATTACGCGAGACACTCTTGATGAATATTTACCGTCATGTAACCGAAGCTCGTAGGAGGAGGAGCTCCTCCTTTTCCGACTTTTCCATCTCGTCGCGAAATAAGACAAAGCGAACCCATTCCCTGGGCAACCTCTCGCCACTGCGGACAGGAGCATTCCCACCCGCGAACTAGAATATTTATTCTCATAGGCTCGCGCCCGCGCGCTCTCCTAGTGGCTTGGCTTCCTCTCCGCGAAGGGTGATTTTCCTCTGGCTCGCCTTTAAAAAGCCAAAGAGCGTATAGCGATAAATTTCGATTAAACGCGCGCAACTCGGATTTTTACTTCAACGAATGGTTTTATCACGTCGAGTTTCGTAATAAATTGGGGTTCGCGCGTACTGCCTTGTTGGGAGGCTATAGCGGCCATTTTCAAATGAGAACTTTTATTACCGTTCTACTTTTTCGCTCCTGGGGGAAAACTTTTTCCGAATATATTTTCTCTCGTAAAATCGAACCGATAGAATAATTAATTCGAGCCCGGGTCAATATTTATCCCGGGTTATTTTGTTCTTAGACGGAGAGCATTCGCGACGTGGATCGGTGGGATCGTTTTTTTTCTCTCTTTATTCTATTTCTCGTGCGATGCGTCATTCTCGCAGAGAGAATGAGTGAATAGCCTCTCGACGAAAGGCCGAGACCCTCCCGCGTAATTTATGTAATCGGGATCGCTCGTGTTTCGTTTGACTCCCCCGTAGTCGACGAAATACACTTGGGGAATACGTGTAGTTAGGGCGAACACTACCGTAGAATCAAATTATCACCTTTGTAGTAATCTATACTGATTGCTAGACGAAAGAAAATTGAATGATGAAATATGTACGACAGCTAAGTGCTAATATTAACTCTAGATTTACTAGAAATCTCTTTTTCAAGAAAATTATTAACCATATTTTTCAATAAATTGAAGCAGTCAAATTGTATAGGTATGGTAAATCTAGAGATGAAAAATATCTGAATAAGTGTACATCAATAGCGATATAGGTAAGACAGCAAACTGTGCAGAACAGAATAGTTTTTTAGAACATATTACATGAACTTCAGCTGGTAACCTATGGTACTTACTGAACTGGCTGTCGGTAAAGTAGGAAATAATTTACCACTCTTTTAGTCACAAATACTGTTCACTAGCGCTACGTATTACATCTCACATAAATCATTTAGAATGAAGTCAAATGGGAAATTGTGGTCATAATTTCAATGTATCGACATAACAGCGAATTTAGGAAATTTAAACAATAATTTTAAATTTCAACTTTACCAAGTAGGGAATTGTGAAAGGTAATTTCATTTCAATTGAAGTGATAGGGTGTTACAGTCTCTCTATTAATCACTTCTAGAGTTTAACTATGAGGATTTTCATTTTAGTTAATAATAAGTTAATGTCAGGATTTTAGGCTCAAATTTAAAAACTTCAGACAATAATAACAAATGTTAATTACATCAATTGGAAAATTGTAAGTATATGTAATTTCATTTCAACTAGGCTGATAGTATTAAAGTCTTGCAGTTTTTTTGTCGATCCATGTTTGTTCATAAGGATTTTCACTTCAGTCAACAAAACGAGAAAATGTTAGTGTGTTAAAATTATCATCAATAACTTCATATAACGTGTATTTATTGATAAAATGTAAAACTATCAATGAAGAATTCCATCCTCAAACCTCTCAAGCATAAAAATCGGATGCATCTACGAATCACATGAAATATCACAAAAGTATTCTCGATATAACGTTATTTAGTGTCCGATAGGTTTGTCGTTGGGGTCGAAATGTTTTTTGAGATCCTTCCAACATTTGTGATAATCTTTGTCGAGCTTGAGGCAGGTCTTCGCTGCCCAGTCGGTGATCGCCAGACTGTACGAGCTCTCGAACATGAAAGCCTGTGTCCCATCGGCGATACGTTCGGGCTTCAGCTCGCTCGTGGAGGCCATCTCGAAGCAGTTAGTATCCGGACCGTGAGGCGTCATGATTGAATGCAACGACCCACCGCCGGGCTGGAAACCCTCCTCCTTGGCCTCGTACCGACCTTTTATCAAACCCATGAACTCGCTCATGCAGTTACCTACGATAAAAATGTAATCTCATTCTGATTCTATTCAAATGAAAATGTTAAAAATAAATGCTCAAGCGAGAGAAGAGAGAAAACGACGATTGGCAAAACAATTGGTTTCATTTATTTCGCAATTGAAATTCCTAATATTAAGAGAGAGAGAGAGAGAGAGAGAGAGAGAAAATAAATGTAGTATAAAATAAAATAATTACATGTTCTATTTAAACAAAAATATTAAAAACAAATGTTAAAGCGAGAGGAGAGGGGGGATGATCCCACAGTTGGTTCAAAGTATTTCGCAGTTAAAATACCTAATAATGAAGTTATGAAAAAAATAAGAGGAAATGATAGAAAGAAATATATAACAAATGTTGGTGCAGTTTTTAACAGTAAAGAATTTGAGAGTTCCATCAGAACAAAAAGGTTTAAACTCAAATAAACACAACATTTCATACTACACATATTTTCAAACATGTATACATTCCTCTCTTTTGATCTCTGAATATTTCATCTTTCAGCGCAATATAAATGAAAGTAATAATCAAGGGCTGAATATAAATATACATTGAATTCTTTTAAGGCAGCTGTAATTAAATAAACTTTTCTTGAAAATAATTATAAAGTGAAACGATATTATGGCAAATTGACATCCGTATTAAGCTCAAACAATAGAAAAATACACAATCTCGTCCCGATCTGTTCTCTTACCGCTGATTTATAAGATCGCCGAAAGAAGCGGCGATCTGACGCCGTCTTATCGTGCATCTACGCGCAAATATGTGTACATACGCTGCTGCGCTATCGAGCCCGATCCGCTCGCTTAATTGTACGATTTAAATCGCCTCTTATACCTTAATTCCCCTCTCCTTATCGGTAGGTGAAAGTTATTAAAACGCTCGCTTTCGCGAAATTTTAGCGCTCGTTCGTTCTTTTTCCTCCGGAAATCTTGTTCGCGAATGAAAAAAAGGAAAAAACCATACGCTGCCATCGTACATCGCGCGAATCGCGCACCTAATGTCATTAATTCCGCGCATATGGTTTCCGGCCCGATGGTTCGTGCTTTATCCGCGTGTCGGGGTATCTGGAAACGATCGAGCGGTGGGTGGAGGTGTCCGAGGAAAATTTTCGTGTTTTCTCCGGTTTCTCGGTTGCGCAATTTTCTCGCGCGCTCTTCCAGAACAGAGACACAGGTCGCACATACGAGCGCCGATACGTGGCAAGCTCGTGGTGGTACCCGGCACACAGATAGAGAGAACGTCGTCGCTCGACCGAACTACCTAATTGACAACCGTATGCAAAATTCGCGGACAAAACGGAGGGAAAAATTTTATAACGAGTGGATAATCACGGGATATATCTGTGTATCGTTCTGTTATAACAGAACAACACGGTGCAATTTTTGCTAAGAAAGCTAATGGTACTTTCTTGTATTATAGGTATTCTAATTCTGGTTTAAACCTTACAAACCTACTTTTCTTTGAAGTTTTTGAACGTCGATATATAAATTAACCTAATTTAGTTCTACAAGATTTTCCTGTACAAGTTGAAGAAGTAAAACAGAATTTAGATTTTGTCATTCTTATTAGGACCCTTGACTCCTGATAAATTTTTGTTGGAAAAATTTTGTGTCTAATTTATTAGCATGTTTTGAGGAATGCGTACAAACTGTTTAAAAATTGAAAAATAATTTTGGAGAATATCTAGAGAAGTTATTCATGAATAATTCTTCTTAAGACTTAAATCACTAGCTCGATAATACTAGGTCCGATTTAGTATTTGTTTTTATTTTCATCTGAGGATCTGGAGGAATATCTCAGAATTAATAAGATACGATTAAAACCTCCCAAACAGGTTATTTAGGTTTGAAAAAGTGTTTATAAGTTATATTTAAGTCCTATATCTTTCGAAAGCGGCCATGAGTACCATTTTCGAGCCCCAAGATTTTAACAAAAATTAAAATTGCATGCGTAATAAGGAAAAAAATAATTGTGTCACTCACGATGATAATAAGGTGGACGGAATGTGTGTTCCTGCACGGACCATCTGGGCGGGAAAATCACGAAGTCGGCCGCTGCGGTTCCTGGTTTGTTCGATGGACACGTCAACACAGTGAAGATACATGGGTCCTGTGGAATGATAAATACGTTCGAAAATCCAGAAAGACGCAGGTGAAGTTTTGATTGATTTCGCCAACTTACACAGTGATCGAAGGACACGCTGTTGATGACCATGAAGCGACTGAGGTCGTATTTAAAGGGCACGTAATTACCATGCCAAGCTACTACGTCAAACGGGCTGTGATTTTGATGGGCGACGAAGAGCTTGCCATGGTACTTGGAGATTATTCGGTAATTTGCCTCACGATCCTCGTACCAGGCGGTAGGTGTTAGGAAGTCTCTGGGGTTGGCTAACCCATTTGCACCTGAATAACAAATCATAATTAAATGCCTCAAATCAAATTAAACTATAACACCATCACTGTGAGACAAATTTTCATTTGGTCCCACTATACGGGGCTACAGATGGAAGTATAGTTGGGCTAATTTTTACTCCTTAATCGACTAATAATGACTACGAAAAACAATAACTTTTGTATTTTTAACTGTTTTATTAATTAAACATATCAAAGTTTCGTTAGCTTTACTATGTTTTTGAGATGTGTAACAGATGTGCTGGTTAGCCCCTCTTATGATTATTAATAATAATAATAGTATAATAATTTCTTCAAGCGTGGAAATCAATATCAACTTACCAATTGGTCCCAAATCTGGTAATCGAAAATGATCGTCGTAAACTTCCAATATGTAACCTCTAGATGGACCGAAAACAGTCACGGAAAATCTCATTCCTTGCTGTAGAACGCAAATTTCATTTGGTTCCACTCTCATTTTACCGAATTCGGTTGTGATCACCAAAGGTCCCAATTGTGGAACTAAAAATTTATCATCAGTAAATCATCTGTTTGGAAAGTGTGGATTTTATTTTATACCAACCAATCAAGAAATCTCCATCTGCATTGTAGAAAGCTTTATCCTTCATTGATGCATTGCAGAGATAAACATGAATGGCTATTCCAGCTCGAGTTCTGCAATCTCCGGCTCCGCAGACTGTATGAAGACCCTCGACGAAATCTACAGAGTCGTCTTGACGAGTTGGTACGTCGAAAGCTTTCCATCTTAACTGCATTCATAAATTTTTAATAAAATTTACTACTATTTTCATTAGTAAAGTATAATCCAAATATAAAAAAATAGTAAATTGACATAATCCTAGGTATTAATAATAACAATTATAAATACTATGGTATTTTACTATTAACAAATAATAGTAGAAATTATGACGTTTCAGTTATTGTTTATAGTGAAATGAATACTATATTTTATAGTAAGAATATAAGAGAATTAAATAATTAGTTAATTTAGCTAATTCGTCATTTACTTATCGCTATAGTAAAATTGAACTAGTGGATTTCTTTCTCAATCAGTGTGAAAAATACAATTTGGCTGATAAACAAGATTTTTAATTTTCGCCCGGCAAATAGAATGAAAATAGATTCGGTTACAGCAAAAATAAGATACGAATCTTCGTAGATCATTCGAATGTTACGAAAGAGCTATACTGGTTTGTCCCAGTGAGAAGAAGCAGACATAATTTATTAATAACACGTGGTTTACGTGACTGGAGCGAGGTGTCTCGCTCATGAATATGCATAAAGTGGTTTTCAAATGTTTACCTGTATAGAGTTTCTTTTGTAGCTCAAATATTACCTCGAGTACAGTAATAATCGCTATAATTGACACTAAAAATAACGACAGAAAGGAACCGAATAGTTACTGTCTTCATTATCGACTCGTTATGTCGTTTATTAAACGTCAAAACGGCTTGGCACCGATAACAATGTTTCAACGATAGGGACCTCGGACGCGTCACGATGAAAAATGAAAAATTGAGAAAGGGGAGAAAATAAAGAATTTTCAGGAATTTTCCACGAGCGGAAACCACCGCTGCCTGATAAAAGCTATGTGGGTCGGTATTGTCAATGATCTTTATACGAAATACGCTTCTATCTCGAGAATTCATTCATATCGATTCATATTGACGTCATTACTCTACTCTCAATCAGTAAAACAACGCTAAAATTTTACATCAATACTATTCGTAAAAAAATAATGTATATTATACAGAATAGTATTCATAGAAAAAATGTAGGATTTACTGTATGAAACTTGGACTTTTAAACAAAATTTTGTTTTTTCACGGGAAATATTTGTTGCTTTTTATGAACACTGTTGTTTTATCATGAACAACAAATTAAGTAGATTTTGTATCAAATCTCTTCAAAGACATTGCAACTAAATCTATCTCAATTTGTGAAATTGAGTTTTGTGTATTATCGACTCACCTGATTGGGAGTTGGCGGAGACTTGTCCCAGTCGTACGTGAGATTCGGCGAAACTCCGGTCAGAGGTTCGAACGGATCGTGAACTACGGATGGACGTATGCGATAGAGCCACGATCGCTTGTTCTGGCTTCTTGGCGCTGCGATTAGATTAGATAATGGCGAATTATAATATCAGCCGTTGTGTAACATTAATATTGGCTATCAGAACGAAAGAGATAAAAAAAACATCGAAAAATGATAATTTACAATTGTGAGACTAAACATAAATACAAAAAACCGAAACGATTGCCAAAAAAATACAAGTGAACGAAATTCAATGAGAAAAACTTTACCAGTGAACGCAGTGCCGGATAGCTGTTCAGCGTACAATCCGTAGGGACATTTTTGCGGGCTGTTCTGACCCACCGGAAGTGCACCCGGACAACGCTCGTCCTCACTG
This sequence comes from Goniozus legneri, assembly GCA_003055095.1. Taxonomy (NCBI): domain Eukaryota; kingdom Metazoa; phylum Arthropoda; class Insecta; order Hymenoptera; family Bethylidae; genus Goniozus; species Goniozus legneri. Next base: position 25,770 of record NCVS01001802.1, on the reverse strand, counting down.
GAGAACTCGCTTCCGAAACCCGACAGATACTGAAAAAAAAAACAATTGAATGAAAATTTCAGTTTGCTTACGCAGTTTGCGCGATAAGATAAGGAAAATCGTGTTCGAGTTTTCTGGAGAAAAAACTGTTTTACCTTAAACTCCTCTCTCATGATGTCGACCGAGTGAATAAGCTCTAGGTGAGACGCGACGACACGTTTTATAGAAACTACGTCCTCGACGAGCGTATCGTGAGAGGGACGAAGATCGACATATTATGCATAACGTGTTTATCGCCGGTAACCAATCAGCGATCTCGTTAGGTGGGCTCAGCCCGACTGGTTTCGGTCCACGACAACGACTCAGAATTCCACGCGTGGCTATGTAGGAAAAATTCTCCGATCTTGAGACGAGACGAGCCCCCTGCCATTGCGTAGACGCCACGTGCGATCGGGCGATAAGAAAGTATTTTCTATTTCCAGCTCGGCTTGTTTATTTCGCGAAAATTATCTGAAAAAGAGTGATATCGCAGTGACACCCTCTCTCCCCAAACTAATCTTTGCTGTAAAATCTACGTCTAAGTATTTGGCCTTTCTATAATTTTTCTTTAATTTTATTTTTTAAATCCATTTCACCCAAAAAATTTCAAGAAACTGAGTTTTCCCCTGACTTGAACAACTGTTTGAAAAACTAAAAATTTCAGCAACGAATTTATTGCTTGTTACAATTTGTTTGTTGTTATGTTGTCAACCATTGCCAAATATTAACTTGTTTTTTTTTCTCCCATTTCAGTCACGAAAGGATTCAAATCCATTATTTCGACAAACGTATTGTTTTTCTTTCGCCTAGCACTAAATACGCGTATTCGCATCAAGGCCACCAGAGGAAATAACAATTGATTACACTAAAAATAAAAATTTGTTATTAATATTTGCATACGTTCAGATAAATATCAGTGCATTCAACCAAATATTTTCATTAGATACTAATTCTAAACAATATTTCATACAACAATATTTGTGACTAATAACTCATTTCATCAAACCATTTTTAAATTTTTAAATACCAAGTAGTAAACAAATTTTTATTTTTAGAGTATCAGTGAAAAATTACGAAAGTCACAGTTGTGAAAATATATACAATATGCGTAGTTGATGGAGTGATACACGTCAATTTTAATATAGAGAAAATGGACTGAAAAAGAAAAACGAATCGTGATATGTATCATTGAAGTTCAATCGAAATTTCACTTCGAGGGTATTCAATTTCCCCAAATTAGGTCAATGTTGCGTCTGATAATAATCTCATATTATTAGCGTTCAATAATGTCAAATTTTTCCTCGTATCGACGTTTGTAAAAAAATAAAGCCTCTCGATAAGAAATCATTCTTAACTCTCGATATTTATTTGAAACAATGTTTCATTCATGAAACTCGTAATAATCGTTCAATAATAATTAGCCACTCGCGTCTTTGCAACGAAATGTAAAACAGCGAAGTGAAACGAACGATAGCGAGAGTGTGTGCAGAAGATTGCACGAGGAGCTAATAGGGAAAATATTGATTCGAAACATCGAGCGTATGTGTATAGATATATTACGTATAGTATATATAGATATAATAATTCGAAATGAAAAAAACGCGGGTCAAGCGAGATAGTCGCGCGATCGACGTCGGTCGATTGGGGCGAGGCTCGAAATGAATAATACAAATCGTAGAGAGGCACGGCTTTAACAAGGAATTTCATCGTAAACAAAACTATTTATTAAACTGCAACAGGGACGCGGATAATATCGCGTCGATGTCGATCGCTTCGAGATACTTCCAACCGAGTCGCAATTAAATTCTCGTACACGAGTGTTTGCATAAGATTATACAAACTATGCAACTCTTGATAATCTTTTATATGAAGATTCTGACGAAAAATGAAGTTCGTGTAATTTGTCGGTATTTGCTATCTGGCAATTTTCTTCCACTAGTAATTAACTCGTTTCAACGAACACCGAAACTAGCCTCTCGACTGTGTTTCGAAAGGTTTCATTTTTATTTTCAATCCCGACAAAAACTGGATTTATATGTTGCACTATAAATAAAATGGCAAAAAATGCTTCGTCATTTTAGCGAAAGCACACTGAGAATAAAAATTTGTTGAATCTACTTATTAATTTGTATACGTTCGAATAAATATTTAATCTGTTGTATAAAATAATTGTTTAAATGACAGATACCAATTTCCAACTGATATTTATTCGTTTTAAACAATAATTCATTGTATCAAATTTATTTATAAATTTTCAAATAAATATCAAGTAGCTTTTTTTTGATGCACGTTTTCTGTAAATATCGAAATCGAAAGTGTGTCAATTATTTTAGCTTCTTTTTCTCGAATAGAATAACCGAAATTCGACAGTATAAAGCGTGAAATTATGACAGCTCACGATTCGTATGGATTATTACGTAAAGGAATCCGCTTCGCGTAGCGTAGTCACGAAAAAATCATCAAAACGTGGAAAGTTCGCTAGCGCGAGAGAAACCCACTTTCGGTCGATCGATTATAGCTCGGATTCGGAGCGATAAGAGGGAAGGATATTTTTTTCACAAGCGAACAGGTTGATAGTCGTTCTAGTTCTGTTCGCCTGAGTCTGACCTAACCGGAAATCGGAACGCTCGATCATCGAAACACCGCCTACCATTGTTCGAGATATCAAACAAAGTGTAAACGAGAAACTCGATCTAAAATTTTATTGCGATGATTGATGAGGGGTTTCTAAGATAATTTTTAATGATTAAAGAATATTCAAGTATTTTCCGATACGAAGAGAAAGTGGTCGTACGCAAACGTAGGTATATTTCTTTGTACGATAGTGAAATTTCAACGATTAAACTACATTTAATTGGCAGATGAGTCGAAAAATAAAACGTGATTTAATTCTTAATGATGTGTGAAAATGCTAACGAAATTATCCGTATCTGTTGAATATGAGTTAAATTAATGTTATTGATTTGAATATAATCTTATTTGGCGCGAGAATGAATGCTGAGTGTGAGCGAGGGCACTAGTACGATTTAGAGCGAATGTAAATATGAACGAATGAGTTCTAGTAAACAAACAGTCTGTATAAGAAATAGTATGAGAAGCACCTTGCTACAGTTAATCCACGTTCCAACAGTACCGTCCCAGAATAGGGATTGGATGAGGTTGACCCGAGCGCCTTGCGATTCTCAATGCTCGCCCTCAATCTCTGATATTTTATCATGGTCAAATTTTGTTCTTTTTTTAATTAATCTATAAAAGACCATATTGAAGGGTGAACTGTGCCGACCATCGAAGAAAAAGCATTATGCCAACCTTCCACGTTATTCATCTGCGGTAAATCAGCAAGTGTTGCATCATATTGATTCCACTGCTTGATAGGGAATCTTGGCGATCTTCGACCACCCCTCTGACACCGACCAATCCAAGTATCTTCAAAATAGTCGAGAAGAGGTTGCAACAATTCTTCGTTTTCTTTGAAGAATAGAGTTTTCGTCAACTCCTCAAACGAACTCACCACATCCTCAACAGGTACAAAAGTTAGAGCTATTATTTTTCGCATTTGATGAGCGAATATCTTATCTTCTCTATATTTATAAAGGATATCGTGTTGCTGCGGAATATGTCGCCACACGCTTTAAGCGAAATAAAATAAACATCCACAAACACGAATGTCCGGAAACGTTCAAATAAATGCGTTGCACAACGCTTGTTTGAAATCAGCCATTATTGAAGACGGCTGTAAGGATTCGCCTTATTTTTTTATTACGGATAAAAAATAACATTCATTAGCTCATTGTTCGTAGTTATATTGTACGGCGCTACAATATTTAATTGTTCCAGGTTTAATGGATTCGGCAGCGGTGTATTTTGCTTGTTACGGCTCCTTTGAACAATTTTTTTCATTGCAGAAATCGATGGCAAACTGCACGCTACTGGTTCCGAAACGCCACTAGTATCTGTCGTTACTACATTTCTTGAAGACATATCAGGGCGAAAAATAGCCTCTTATTTTATCTTTGATATTGTTGTCTTCACTTTGGCCGCTGAAGCATCTGGTACATGATTGTGCTTAGAAGCGCTGCCGGCTACAATATCATTCGATTATGTTCGAATCCGTCCACGACAATTCAGTTTTTTGTAAAAACAACATTTCCAATGAGGAATGTCATCGTGAGTAATACCCAAATTCGTATAGAAACTCAACAAGTCATGGTTTCTCTTGCTTTCAACAAAATTAAGAGGTACTTTTGTAGTTTGTTTTAAAACTTATTAAATGAAACAAAGAAAATTAATAACCCAAAATATATTCTTTTCGTTAATTATTTATTGTTAATTAATTATTATTAATTGTAGTTATTGTAAGAAATATCACTTTCACTACCTTCTCCTATGCGTGCTCGATAATACTCTATGAGGAGTGTAATTGTCTCGTGTCATTACGAGGGACACTTTTGTTTACTATTTACCTATCGAAACATACCAGTCAATCGGTACGACTAAACGTCAACACACACACACACACACACACACACACACACACACACACACACACACACACAGAAACACACGCTCACGCACGTACACCTTCATACATTTTCTCACATTATCGTAATTGTATTAAACTAAGAATTCACTCGTGAAACACGATGTTTTCCTATGAAAGCTGAAAACAGATTGAAGAAATGTCTACACAGTAGCTCATGTCAAATTCGATTGTAATAGTGTGTGCTACATCAATTCGCTCATCAAAGATTTTCCGAATGATGACAAAAAATTTACATGAATACAATTACTGCCGAAATCTTTTATACTTCACCCGCCTTTCACAACATAAACATACGAATATCAGATTTTTTATGCGAAGATTATGTCGCAAAAAATTATGGACGCCGCTATTTACAACAGACTCCGCGGCCTAAATAGGCCTTATTTTTTGTCTCGGTTTTGACTCGTGAATAAACTTTGAAAAATAATTTTGAAAGACAAAAATCATCGAGAAATTATCTCGACAAAAAGAAAATTGGATGCAGCCTGTTGCTCCATATGTTTTCGTATTGTCGAATTCTTATTATTTCGCGAGAAAATACACATCCGGCTTCCTGCTCCAACAGATGACTCGCCATCGGCTCGAGCCACGAGAACGAAAATTACAAAGCTCACCTTAGAGAATATCATGCGCGCCAATCTCATTCCACTTTTTGGCCCCCTAATTACAAATTTAGTTACCCAATACGTTTCATGCTTCCCGATTCGCGAAAGCAACTTTTAACGAGCTCCAGTATCGGTCTGAGAATCGCAAGAAAACACGGTTACGAGGATTTTATCTCTCGAGTTTGGAGGAACGAATTTGGAGTTAATAAAATACCAAAAGAAGTACCAAAATGCGTTCGTTATCATCACCAGTAACTGCATTATAATTAATGTAATTGTTCGCATTATCTTCGTTAAAATGAAAAGGAAGAACGTTTAACGAGACATTTTTTTATATGTGGGTCACGAGGTTGAGTTACAGTCGGTCAACCTCGAGGAGCGTTATGAAAAACACGTACCGCTGATCGGCACGAGAATACTCGAATATATCGGAGAAAAGACGGCAATAAATGATGCACGAGTGAAAGGCAGAAAAAGAACAAACAAATGGAGGGAAATTCGATTGGGCACGTCGAAGCGTCTAGTCTCGCTCTTACACTGTACAGGAATCCATAAATCCGCGCTCGACGGGGAATAAATAAAACCGGGCGTTGAAAAAAGTGCGTGTTAGACGTGAATTAAAGCGAGATTGAGAAAAATAGAGAGATGAAAAAAAAGAGAACTTGTGTAGGATGCGTTCGCGCTGCTCGGGCTAATCGCCGTTGTAATTAGGTTCGCGCGAGCCCGGCTGCGTGACGCGAGGGGAGAACGTCGAGGTGAGGAAGAAAAAACATACACTCATACGAGGAATGAAAAGGAAGAATAAGCAAGAGAGAGAGAGAGAGAGAGAGAGAGAGAATTAAGCGCAAAAAAGGGGAACGAGAGATACCAAAGTGGAGGGACGAATCGCTTTACAGTTACACACGGAGAGAGCTGTGAGCGAGAGAGAGAGAGAGAGAGAGAGAGTGAGAAGTGGGAAAGATGAGCGGGAAGATGAGACTCTCTCCCTCTCTCTTCAGTGAGAGAGCCGGAAGGTTCTCTCAGCTGGCGTACGCATACCGTCTCGAGAGAGTATAACGGAGAATGCGCCTCGAAAAACACGATCCTACACCATCGGATGAGAGAGAGAGAGAGAGAGAGAGAGTGAGGAGGGGGAATTCTCAATTTCTAGGTCGGCGCGCTTTTCGAGCATTCGGATTGCGGCTCTCCCGGATGCTGCGGGGACCGGAAATGCTCGTCGATTAAGAGCCGATGCCATCGAGACCGTGAAAAATTTTCACGCCCTCCCGCCTACACACGGCGTGCGGAAAATTGCATTGTGCCGCAATTACCCGTGAACGCTGTCAAGTTGCAACAATTTTCGATACTAATTGTAAGTGGCACCGCTAGTGTGAATTTTTGAAAAATTAAATTCCTTGGCATATTTTGGTGGTCTGTACTTTCATAAATAATATTCTAAAATTTCAAGAGTTGTTTTTAAAAAAAGAGAGAGGTGTACAATGAAAATTAAAACTTGTTGAAGCTACTTCGACAAGTATAAAAATAAATATTTTGTTTAATAAAATTAATTACTACGTACGTATTACTATTGTTTATATCACATACTATTCTTCTCTTAAACCATAAATCACATTCGAAAACGTACATTCTTCTATATAAAAAAAATTCTAAAGAAAACTGGAAATATAAAACTAATTTTACTCATGAGGCTATGCAATTAATCCCAAGCTGAATTTTCCATTCCACTTGAATCCAAAGTTTCGCGTTTATAAAAAACTTTTTGTTACTTAATTCGAACGAAATTTCTGCCCGTCACGGATGCGCGCGGAAGTGAGACAATTTTTCGCGATGCAGTTGAAATTGCATCGAGGAGCGATGGAGGTGGGAGCTCATCCGCGCAGGTGGGAAAGAGGTGCTCACCGAAGGGAGAGAGAGAAAGTCGACTGGTAGCACGAGCACCGCGCGAGTGGCACCGCGTCAGTCGCTCGGCTTACGAGCATCTGGTGCGACCTTCGAGCCCACAGCTCCAAGGTGGTCGAACTCGCGAGAGTACTTCGGTTCCGCGAGTTTTGTGTATCGACAAAAATTTTACCTCTCTAGATCAAAAAAGTGATATTCGACAAATTTGAACATTACAATTTGACCATTTTTAAAATTTTGCTCTTCGGCAAACAGAATAATAAAAATAAATATATTTGTATAGTTGTACTACGAGCAATTAGTTAATACTTGTTAAGAGTGATTCGAAGAGAAAATTGGAAAACTTCGAAAGGATTACTCGGATTAATATGAGGCTGTGCAAACGATAATAAGTCAATCTGGGTCGGCCGAGGAAAAATCGTTTCGGGTAAGCACGGTGCGTGAACGCTCTTCGGGTGAGGGTGAAGAGGGGGTGGGAGGGGGTTATAGGCCCCCCATTCCCGATGCGTGCCCGGATCGAGCGTGCTAACTCGCGTGTGACTCCGGTTCGACTCGCGCTTTGTTCCACGCGCGTCATTATACTCGTTACCGTGAATCTCCCAAGTGACGTGAACTGTTGAAATTCTTTACCGATTGCTGCCATTACTCGAAAATGCTTCGAATCTATAATTAGTTTTATTGTACGCTAGACCGACGAAATAGCAGCTACTGTATTCAATACACTCCATAAAACATGAGTGTATGAATTTTTTTTTATATTACATTTTACAGTTTTTTTTACCATTGGTATCTAAAAACCGACAATAATAGTTAAAAACCATATTAATGGAATTTTGGTTAATAAATGTAATAAAATCATTAAAAATAAAAAAAAAATAAAAGAATACATATTTGTGACGAATGTGAGCACACTTTGGAGATTCGTGAAATCAAAGTTGCGAGTGAATTGCTGGTGCACACTGCAGCACAACGAATTTTCAAACGGGATCGAGATTACCGATCCAGGATCTCGAGTACCGTACGTCGACAGATTCCTCATCTCACTCGTACTGAACGAACAAGCGCGCGTCGAATCGATCGAGTGTGAAATTCGTCGAACGTGACAATAAAGAGTTTTAACGAAAATCGTCATTCGCGCAGATATCGAAGGATTTTAATGGAGCGCCAACAGGAATTAAACGTGACGATAAAGACCAGATGAAGATTTCGTTCACTCCAGAAGGAAATTATCGAATTGAGGAGGTTTTACATGGGTGTACACGTAAGTGAAACGAAATAATGGTGTTAGGGTATTAAAGTATTAGTAAGGATATTAAAAGAGTATTAGGTAATAGGGTTCTGAGTCAGAAAATAAAATCCGAGGTGGTAATTTTAGGACAATAACAGTTTATTACAACCCGATTACAAGATCAACAGCAACAACAAACAGTTAAAAGAATATACAAGAGTAGGGATGAACTGCTATTAGGATCAATTTTTCAGTTTTCAGTCTATAATCAGGTTTCAGATTTAGGATTAAATCGACCAGGACCTATTCCTTATCTGATGTTTATAGACCAGTCTTATTTTTTGCCTTGGTTAATTCATCGGCCGTTCCGTACATCATTTAAGTCTAAGTCGAGTTTCATTTCTCGACTCGAGGTGTCAGGGTGACGATTTGGCTCACTCCAGAAGGAAATTATCGAACTGAGGAGGTTTCGCATGGGTGTTCACGTAAGTGAACCGTAATAATGTAGGAAATGTTAGGAAAAAGCGGCAACAATAGGCCCGAGCTTGTTACCGATACTCCATCCTGTGAAGATTCGCGAGTCGCATTCGCACGTCGCTCGGTGAGAATCGGTGTTAGTAGTCGTACGCCTACAATCAATTATTATGCATTCGTGGCGCTTTATACAAGCCGCCGGGAAGAAAAAAAATTGACTCACTTCTCTCTCGGAATAGCCGAGTTACGATCGAGTCTAGCCAATGTTTTTACAGTCTTTCGCAAAATAAACAGCTGACAGTTACCGGTCGTTATTCACGAGTTACGATGTAATCGCCGACAAAGTTATCCAACTCTGGGCGTGCGTTATGGCGAGGGATATTTTACTTTTCAGAGCCGATTTTCAGTTCACTCGAGAGAATTCGCGATTCGTGACTGACGAATTATCCGTTACGGGCGTCCGATTTTCGAATCATTCCGGTCCATTTCGTGCTCGATATCGTGGGAAGAATATCGATTCTCGATCGTTCGATATTTTCGTTTTCTCTTCCGATCATTTTTGGTCTTATTTTTTCCCCCTTTTTAACGCGAGCAGAGTAGGAAGGATCCACGTAACGCGAACGGAACTACTTTCACTCGAGCGTGCTCTCGTATATGTACATTACGGTTTCATATTATACGCGGGAGCCCCCATCCGCGCTATTTCGACCGGAATGAAAATTGCCCGCACTCGGTCAGTACAGGTAAATAAAGGAAAAATTACGAGAAAATTGTTCGACGGTAAAAGTACAATGTGCGTCCAACAGTTGGAGCTATTGAGAGGGGATGAAATGCACAAGACAGATAGAATTACCGAGGAACGGTTATTTCATGGATACTGTTATTCTTTGATATCTAATTAAGAGGAATTTTATCAAACGAATTAAACTAGACACCTCATCGCATCGTTATAAATAATTCGACTCGCGCTAAATAGGATAAGAGCCGTTCACTGACTCGAGAAAACGACTTTCGAAAACGAGCGAGGACCGCTCGTTGTACGCGTTTTGCGCGAAAAAAAGGAGGAATTAAAACGAATGAACACGAAACAAGTTGAAAAAATGGGGAGTAATTGTGCCAGTCGAGTAGCACCGTTTGCGGCTTTAAGAAAACGTGTTTTCACGGCGTTGAGCGGTTTTTTCGACCGAGAATAAAGAGATATTCGTAACGAGCGTTTATTATATTTCTGTATGAATTGAGGTAAATGTGGATCGGCACGGAAAGAGAATGATCGTCTTTCCGTTCAATCGGAAAGTATAATGAAAACAGAAAGAACAAAATTACTTAAAATTGATTTATCTTAATTATAAGTTTTGGCAAAAGTCGATGTTAAGTATTTTAACTAATTTTTCTCTTATATGCGATTAGATGTTTCATCTAAAAAATTTAGTATGCTAAAAAGCACACATTTTAAAAGTATTTTGTAAAATTATTTTGTAAAAGAATCTTGAAAATGAAAAGTCTTGTAAAACAAGTTATAATTTAATAAAAACCCGTTATGGAAGCTCGAAATTACTTCCTATGAAGGTAGTGTGAAAAATTTGAATAAGATCGATTCATGAATTTTTGAGGAATCCTGGCAACTGATTTCGAAAAGAGAGTTTTGACAAAAACGCGTTCAAAATTTTGAATTAAAGTTTAAAGTTAAAAGTTTAAACTTTAATGATTAAAATTTTAAGTTTAGAGCTTAAGTTTTAAGTTTCAAGCCTCAAGTTCCACTCTATAGTTTCAACTTGACGGATGCCAGGAAATTTCAGGGGAATATTCTAGATATATTATATTATTTAATAAGCTAACGAATCGATTCTTGAAATTTTTTTTCTTGTGAATTCTTGAAATTCACCTCTCCTAATGAAAATTGAGTAAAAATTACATACAACTGACTCGTCTTAATTGCAAGTTTTGACAGAGGTCGATTTTAATTCACGTACAATTAGAATGGGTCAGAATTCCTCGGAGGATATCGCACGAATTTGCTGTCCTTCACCGAGATGGGCGAGTAGCGTGTCCTGGGCTCTCTCGTGATGCAACTCTCTCGCGAAGTGCACAAAATGAGTTCCTCGACTGGAGAAAGGACCTGCGGTAGTGTGTCTCTCGTTTCGATCGTGTCATGCGGCGAAATTGACGTTCGGTGGCTTCGTCTCTCTTTTCCCCCTCTCTTCGCGTGGATGCTCGCGAAGCGAACACCGTGACCGAGTGTATAACGGACCCAGTCGTGTCCCGCGACGAATATTCGCACCGTACCGCTTCCGGAGCAACAGTTATTTGAAAAGAAAAATGACGCACACCGCAAAATTACTTCATCGCGCCTCGTCACGATTAAGACCATCTTCGCACGCTGCAATTAAAATAATATGGAATTTTTTTATTTTTTAAATGATGTTTATCAAAATACGAAATTCCATTATATTCCACTTTCCTGTGTAATTACGATGATCGTTGCACACAAAGATATTGTCCTATTTATTATTTTTAACAATCAGAAAAAGTTTAACCATGTCAAAATTGTCAAATAAAACTAATTATTAAATTAATGTACTTAAACATAGGTACTGATAACTGCAAAATTAAATGTAGATTAAATGTAGATTATTCGATATAGTTGGACCAGGCAGTTAAGAATCCTCTCAAAATAATCAATAGTTAATTATTATTATTATAAATTTAAACTCAATAAATTTTCAGTGCGTATTTGCAAAGTAGAGCTGATTTTCATAACTATTGAAAATTAGTTCCAAGTCGTTGAGAAATAACGTAAAGAGAGAAGAAGATAAATATAATTTTTAACAGAGAATTTATCCCGAGAAAAATCAAGATTCAAGCCTCGTACCCGCGATAAGTGTACGATTTACACACGGCTCCCCTTTAGTGGCAATTTTTACACTCATTTCGTTCGTGCGCTTTCGATTTATTCAAACGACGGCTGTTTTTATTCGCGCGGCCATTATTCGCCGATTTTCCACTCGAGAGCAAGACGCGAGACGTCGAACGCGCGCATAACTCTCGCTTTCGCGCGGGACATCGGTGAGCGTTTTGTTGAACGCACTGTTAAAAATTTTTTTATTGAATTTTGACTAATAATGTATTTCAAATTTTCTAAGTTCGGTATATTTTTTGTTTCAAATTTCAAAACTTTTCTTACAGTACGCGAAATATTTTTACGAAATCTTCTCGGTCGCCAATTAACTCCTCCGTTCCCGCGAATGACCATAGAAAAAGTCAAGCTAATGACATCTCGGTACCTACGAAAAGAGCTCGGGAAAAACTTTCGCCGACTCGATAATTAAAAGCGTTTAGACCGATCGTGGAATTCGCGCACGGCGAGTCGTGCACTTAACACTGACCCAAATTACACACGGCTATTACGGGGATGTACAATTTGCTCGTATATGTATACATCACTTGTTGTGAAACTCTTGTGAAACTCTACGTGAATTTACGCGCGCATGCGACAATTTTTCCTATGAGAAAACGAGCAGAACTCGCGCGAGAGTGAATTTCCATTTCGTTCTGCGCGACCCCCCGCGGAACTCCTGGCTAGATCATCGAGAGACGTTTTCACCGCGGCTGGACTATCGCAAAAGGAACGTTACACTCGCTCGTTTATCAAACGCGAGTGGTACCGGCATCTTTCACCGGTTAACCAAAAATAGACAATTTACTCTCTACAAGGAGAACTTTTTAGTAAAATTGACTATTTTCATTTGTCAAAAAATGGCTTGACATTCACTCGATCATGAGTTGACAATAAAAAATAATTTATAGATCAAAACTAGACAAAGAACTCAACTATTATTAATTATCCATTGTCCATTCCATTGTCCATTGTCTTGAAAATTGTTTCAATTTAATTACATATTAACAAGCTTTGAATTATTATAATTATAAATTATTTGTCGATAAGAGTATAAGAAAGTTTTCTATTAAAAATATATTCACGAACAAAAAAGTAGAAATTATTGTTAATACTTTAAGTATTGCTCATAGTAGCTCTCAATAAGAGGTTCCAGTTCGAATTTAATAAATAATTCGACTAATTCGCTATTGATAAATCGTTATAATAAAATCAAACCAGCAGATTTTTCTTATTCGTATATTCGCCACGACTGATATCCCACATTCGATTAAACGCGAAATATACTCTTATGGAATTTATTTTCGTAATCATTTCATTGTTTCCTAATTAATACACCAAACTCGATGATTCGTAAGGAACCCAGTCTAAACATTCCCTAAGTTACGTAAAAAAACACGCAATTCGACGTAACTGCAGAAGCTATTTTAATTAGTGCGCTAGACTCCACGAAATTCCTTAACTAACTGGTCAGAAACGAGTGAAATTTGGTGCGCGATGTTGCGTGAACTCCGATGGCGCGAACGATAAGGGAAAAAGTAAAAGGAGTAAAATGAAATAATAAACAAAAAAATTACGACACGGACAAAAGTACGCGTACGAAGGAACCGTTCGAGAGGCAAGGAGCACGTTCACGACGCGATTGCTGTGATTTTCCACACGCGAGATCTCGACAACCGTTGTAATTTGGCGCCGGTGTGAACGAAAAGAACGCGCGTCCTGAAACTCATCGATTGTGTTAAACAAGAAGCTCTAAGGAGCAACTTGCCCATTCGACGTTTCTGAAAAATTCATAATATTAATTCAATTTGATATATAAGAGATACTTTTTTTGTTAAAAGGATTGGTGGGTTTCTTTGTTGATGAGACGTTAGTGTTTTAGGAATATAGCTAAAGACCGAATAATAGAGAAAGAGATAGTAATAAAAACCGTGAATATTTGGTGAAAGGATTTATTTCAACCCATTCGTTGCTAGAATTTAAAAATTGTATAAAGGTACTCTAAATGTATTTGACATGAATTTTCATAGCAAAGTTCTGTTTGGGGTAATATTTTGTTAAACAAAATGCTTTAAAAGGAGTAACCTTATAGTTCCTTAACGTATAGTTTCGAGAAAACACATGTAACGTTAAGTAATTAATTTCATAGTTATAAATCGGAAAATATCATACCTACACTGAAGATAAAAATTCATTGAAGCTACTTAATATTTGAAAATGTACAAATAAATAGTTCGACAAAATTTTTATGCACATAAAAATATTGTTTAGAATTAGTACACGGAGAGAAAAAATCAGTAATCAAATCAATAATCAGTAATCAGTAATCATTTTGGCCGAGGCGCGGCCTCGGCTATTCCGTTCAGCCCCCGAAATCATACTCGTCCGTGAATTGCCACTTTAAAGCCTAGTAACAAGAATGTCTATTAGTGACGACTGCTATGTTACATGGTATTCAGTACCATTTCCTATAGTTTTCATTCCTATGCAGCATAGCAATATTTCCTATTTGCTTCATTACTATGTCACATAGTAAATATTTCCATGTACATTGTAATAATTACTATTTCACATAGTAGTATCATTTATGAGTTTTCTGAAATATAAGTTTGATTACTATGTTGCATTGTGAACATTACTGATTTTTTCTCTCCGTGTATCTTTAATTTAAGTAAATATTCCGCCGTACTTGATACGTGTGCAAATATTAAGTGCAATAAATTTTTATTTCCAGTGTACAGTCAATCTATTATTCCAAGCTCATACATTGTATTTTGTTTTCTTGATTACCAGATCTCATTTTGGCGAAATCTTCCACTTGGCAAAAATTTCTTCGCGTAGGTGATGTCCATCATATTTGATCGAGAGATATTTCTTTTAAAAAAAATACGCGTGTGGTTTTTGTTCACGCGATATACGCACGGGTACGCTCTCCCGTGATTGCTATAATCGACGACTCTCTAACGGTCCGAGCTGCTCGAGAGTCTCTGTATCTCCCCCGTACAACGTCGAAACGGTATAATCGTCGAAAAAATCTCGCTTGCCGTTAGTTCATCGAATATTAACCATCTTGTATGCTTTTCTTGCGATTATCGATATCAAAGAGATTCGATATACGTTTCTGAAAAACTTTCCAAGCATTTATGTGCATATTATGTGACGAGTCTGACTCGTCATCTGAATTAAAAAATTCGTCCTATGCTGGGCATAAATGTTTTCAAATAATTCAGTATTCAAAGGGTTGGTTGAGTAGTTTCAACAAATTTTTATTCTCAATGTAAGAGTATCCAACGAGATTAAAAATTTTGGAATTTTGTTTAGGAGTCGAGCAAGGGTCGCTCAAATGTCCCGAATAAGATGACCAGAGATCGCTCAGGGTCGGATTACTCGGAGAACATGAGCGACGTCACCACCTGCAGTTGTACAGCGACGAGCTCCGTCGACAAGGTAACATCTTTAACCAAATAAAAAGCGACACTTGCAATCGAAAGTGGTATCGACAAATTTCGATTTTCGAATCCTAGAAAGTTCAATAGCGATCTCAGAGTGAAATTAAGAGTACAGCTTTCGAAAAATAAAAAAAATGTCTCGAAAAATAATTTTTCTTCACGAGTTCAAGATCTCAGAGTGAAATTAAGTGTATAGCTTTCGAAAAATTCCTCGAAAAATATTTTCTTCATAAGTTCAATAGCGAGGGGTCTCGAAGAATATTTTCTTTCGATTTTTATTCAAATATTAATCTCTGGAGGAGGAAATTAAATTGACGAGGGGAAATCTGTTGGCAGTGCTCGCTGCGAGGCTGCGGGATGTTCCAGGAGCCGTTCTTTCTCCACCCGCCGGGGTCAAGGCCGCGCGACGGTATATACATAAACCCGATGAGCGCTTACATAAGCGAGCCGTCGCGCAAGCCGAAGGAGTCCGAATCCTTTTACCTTCACAGTCCCCGCGAGCTCGTCTACACGAGGATCGCTCATCTTTTTGCGGACGCGGACAGCAGACCGCGGAACGGAGTCGTCGAGCACCGTCAGCTCGAGAAGAAGGATGAAACACTCACCGGTAAGTGGCACGTCCCAGATTATCTCTTCTTCCTCAGCTTTGTTTACGAGCATCTTCATTCTTCTCACTTATCTCAACCCGAGAGAAATTATCTTTGGTTGTAATTAACAATTTATTCATTCTCTTAAATATTTTATTGAATTAAAAAATTGAAAAGCAGTTTAACACAACTGTGAATTTTCAAAAAGGCTTATGAAATTTGATAAAATAATGCAATGTAATTAATTCTTGTATCAATGGTATCTATTAGTACATCGATTTAAGATTGAATGTTATTGATATATCGTTCAAACATATTTAATGACTGCTAATTAATCAATGCAAAACAATAAAATGTAAATCATCTGTTGAAAGCTACGAAAATTATTACTATAACTTTGAAACGGATGATTTTTATCGACCAATATGACATTGGAAATGAAATGGGATATAAAGATATTGAATTAGAAAAATCAATTTTAATGTGAATGAGAAAATAAATTAAAAGGAGAAATAATGAATAAAAAAATTATTATCATTATTATTACTTACTATTTTCTTTAATAATTAGAAAATATATCAATCAAATCGAGTGCAGAAATGGAGATAGTTTAACCCTTTTATATTTTACCATAAATTATCATGGAGATCCATAATGTTCAACAACTGACGTTTTACCATACGTGCTACGAGAAACGTTTGAACTCTTGATACACGAATTTAGAAAGTCTCATCTACTGCAATTCCTGGTAATCGAATAGTAATCGGCATCGTTCTACAATTCGTCGTGCTCGTTTCAAATGTGAAATTACCTTTTTTTTTTAAATAGAAAATGCTCGTTAGAGAATAGTTATTTAATTGTTTCACCGCCATCGATCTTGTCATGTAAGGCATTACGTTTCTGAGAGCTCGAATTCGTTTTCAGTGAAAGTGGACGTGCATGTAAACAACAATAAACCAGTCGAGCACAAAACCGTGAACGGAAATGGATTGCCGCCGAGGACAGATATCGTCAGAGACACCGTGGAACACGCGTACGAGCAGATATGCATCAGGCAGGATGAAGTCAGCAGCGTTGGATCCTCCAGCCACAAAAAGAGCGACACGGTCTCCGAGAGCAGGTAAAAAAAATATCGAAAATTGCGAGAAAGCGCGATTTGTAAGAGCGAGTATCGTTCAAAATTTTCACAACATTTCCCAAGGAAGTCGTCCGATCGATCAAACGAGAATTTCATGCATTGATAAATATTTTCGTACCTACACAAGAATGAAGTAATTAAAACTTTTAGGGCAAAGTCATTCGGCGTGAAATTGAATTTTTGGAAAGTAACACAGGGCGCAGTAAATTGGAGTCGAAGCGAAGGAAAGTAGAGAGGCTATAAGTGAATAAAATATTCGCTTTACGACGTGCTTATCGCGATGTTATCACTGATTTTATATTATGAGTGTATGAAACCGGAAGATGTTTTTTTACGAGTATATACGAACGAAAATTCACACTCAAGTACCGATTTCAGTGTTATACGAATGCCGTTACGTTCAACAGGTCTTCGTGTTACGTTCGATTTTAATACTCGATAAATCTCGTCGATCGACTCTCGCGATTACCCACACTTCCCAGAACGTTGAGTGTTAATGAAGTATGAAAAAAAAATTTCAATCGCGACCCAAATATCGAACACAATGCGCTTTCGCAATTTTTATTCCTCGCTGACCGACATTTTTCTCGTTAACCGAGGTGCCGCTCGGTTCGAAGAGGAGAACAAAAAGATATACAAGAAGCGCAACAACCGCGATGCAACTATACAGCGTTCGATAAACGCGAATGCGCGAAATTAGCGCAACAGCTGACGTAGACTATGAAAAAAGAAACTCGCGGGGTCCCGTTCGTTTCGCGCGAATAGATAATCGCTTTTCATCGTCGGTAACAAACGTTGTATTGTTGAATTTTTTTTTTTTTTTGTTACTTCGTTACTTCGAAAATCGAATCGACGTCTGATAAACGTTATCGCGATAAGACTCGCGACAATTTCTCAATTCGATTACTGTCATTTTTCCGTGTTTCACGAGCGACGATGCTTCTGTTTCAGTCGTTCGAGAAAAACTGGAAGGAGATACAGCAGGTCAAGCAGTACCAGTGAATCATCGAGTGCGAGCAGCGAATTACACTGCTTCTCCTCGAGCACATCGACGCCATCTTTATCGCGTACGAGCAGTAACGAGAGAATTAAAAATCTCAAAATGAACACTGATATTCATCACGGTAAGTCGAATTTCGCAGAAACTGGTTTGAAATTTCATTCGAAGAAACTGTCAATTTTATCGACGTGTTTGTTCAATTAATAACGCATAATCATGAGATTTGATTTTATACGAGAAAATAAATTTTTGTAGTAAGAAAATTCTGGAATAATGACTCTTACATGAGCCAAAGATGAACTCATCAATTTTTTATGATTCGAGTTATTCCCGAGTCGATATTTTCCTGTTATTTCTCGAAAAGCAGTCTCGTATTTCCTCAATCAATAACGAGAAGAGAGATCTCGACGTGCACCGTTATCGACTTATCGATACGCTGCATTATTGATGCAACTCTACGGTGCAAGTGCCAATAGAGCATTTGTCAAACGGCGTGATATTTTATTCACGATGTACGGTTCTTCCAAACCGGATAGAACTCGCTAACGATTAATGACCCATTCGTTTGATTTTCCGCAGACAAGACCGAGCCGGCCAGTGGCTCCCGAATGGAAAGCGAAAAGGAGATTAGACCGTCTAACGTTGGAACCGGGTAAGTAGGGCGAATCGAAATCGATGAAACTTGGGGGATGCAAAAAAAGGGAAGCTAGAATTAACGTTTTGTTCTTTTTCCACATTCCTCGATAACTGAACTGTGCGTATACAGCGTACGTTGTTAATCGAGACGCGAGAAATCGAGTCGGGGAATGAGGAAAAAAGCAAATCGATCGGAACCCGCTCACTTTCTCGCGAAAGTTGAATCCTCGAGTGCGAGAGGTGAGATTTATAGATCTCGAGCCGCTTATTTTCCTAATTGAAAGTTATGCCGATACGATATCGCTTATAGAAACTTGAAACTTAAATTCAAAGTTCAAACTTTAAAACTTTTAACTTTTAACTTTAACTTATATAGTTTTAAGTTGTATAGACTCAGAGACTTAAAGATCAAATTCGAACAAACTTCATTTAACTTCAACCTCAACTTAAAGCTTGAAACTTGGAACTTAGAACTTGAAGCTTAAAACTCATTAAGCATTGACCTTCAACTTGAACTTGAATTTTAAATGAAATATTCAAAAAAATTAGTGAAAGTAATTAGTAAAAGTGATAAAAAGTGAATTTCCATTTTTTCTTGCTCCAATCCAGTCTGTTGAAACCACCACCGCCTCCACCTCCACCACCACCCGATCGCGACGACACGATAGTTCTCGTGGTGAGCGCGAAGCAAACGACAACGACGATCGCGACGATCGTGAACGGAAGGGACGAGAAGAGGGATGGCGCCGAGACAAAGGACACCGGAAGCGAGCACGGCAGTGCGTCGAGTGGTAAAATATCACGTTGCAATGACTCACTCTCGCGGTTTATGTTTTCGATATATATCACACCGGCCATACGCCAATGTTACACGTTCTCACTTTTGCATTCGCGTAACCTTGACACGACCTCTTTCGTTCGTCCAACACACCGTCAATTGGATATCCACAGATTCGTTCCGGTCGAGGTGTCATCGGAGAATTTCATTTTAATAAATTTATCACGAGATCAACCGTTATTTCATGCGCTCAACGGAACAATTTACCCCGGGCCAATTGCAGTTACGAAACGGCAACGAAATTATTGGCTCGGAAAGTTCTTCCGTTAATTCATTTTTCGTCGAACCATACAGCACACCGATCGAGTAAAAAAGAGGCGAACGTTTCGAGCTGTGTGTCGCGAGATCGAACACGTTCGGTTCTCTGTAGCGTGGCGATACCGTTCGAATAGGTCGAAAAAAAAAAATTGGCACGCGTCGAACTCTTGTTTTAACGAGCCAAATCGCTCTGGTGATGAGAATCGATTACGCCGATACAGGCAATTTTGCGTGATTACACTCGACGAATGCACATACGCGATCTCGGTGAAACGACAGTGTAATTTCTTCGCAATCGATTAGCCTCGAAATCGACTAACGCATCCTGCTCCCGAACAGGAGAGGAGAAAAGTCTTTCGGTGCGATGAATAAACGAAACGTGAAAAGAGTCGGGAGGAACGGCATTTGACACATTGCACACTGGGAATAAAATTTTATTCAGTGAACGTATTATTCGTTTGCGTACGTTTAAATATATTAACTATTGAACAAATAATACAAGAACAAACATATAACAATAATAAATAATTATTTGTTTGGGTTGAAAATGATATCATTTCATTTGAAATGAATGCTGTTTTCAAATAAATTTTTATTTCCAGTGCAAGGGATTTACCGATGTAACAATGCACAATTTTCTCAAGAAATTGGGAATTAATCCAACCCTCGATATGGTTTACAAATGGCCGATGTTTAGAAACAATCGGGAGGCTAAACCGAATCGATTTCGTAGACAACAAAGAACAATAAGGTCTTTAAGAGCTAAATTAGGCTTAAAATTTCGAGCGAGCCGATTAGCATCTTTCGGGGTAATAAAAATGAAACGTCACGCGTGGAGAGTCCTGGGTGCCCCACGGGGCCGGCTCGGGTGGCTCGTCGTTTTCGGGGTGAACGTACAAAAGCCGGGCTTTAATTGGCCCGTTAGCGGATCGTGGACGCGTCCACTTACTAGACCATGGCGCTCAACGGCCATATAATACACTTACCTAGATTTCACTCACTCGGCGCATATATCCCACGTATGACACCGCGCACGTTAGGCTGCCTCTTCCCCTCTCTCTTATGGTTGTGCTTTCTGTCTCGGAACAGCGGCCAACAGGAGCGAGCGACCGCAGCCGGAAGTCGGGAACGCCAGTCCGTCCGCGGACGCTGTCGAGGAGATTAAGACGAACCAGCAGTCCCACCACGCCAGCCGTCATATGGTCTTGCCGTTCGTACTGCCAAAATTCGCCAATGCAGACTCGGACACTCTCCTGAAGCCCTCGGAGTACCTCAAGAGCATTTGCAAGTCGAGCGTCAAGAGCAGTTTGTCGAAAGCAAGGTTAGTGGACGCGCGGAATCGCTTGTTTTGCCGATTGTTAATATCAGCAAATCGATCTAATCAATGACGATTGTTTGGTATCGCTATTAAAATTCAAAGGATCTTTTTCTTGTAAAAAGAAATGATCTCCCCATCACTGTAGAAATGTACTCCAAAGTTTATTAGTTCTTTCTGTCATTTCCTTTTATTTTTACCCAGCCCTTTACTATTGAAAATCTCTACTATGAAATGCTTAAAATCAATTGTTTCGTCAAAGGTTTTCAAAATAGGCGGTTTTTGTTCTTCACTTTATTTGTTTGAAAACTGAAAATTCTAACAACAAAAGACAGATCATCCACTTCACTGTCGACATTTCAGTAACGAAGAGAATCAAATCAATCATTTCGATAAATATTTTGTTTATGAATCATCTCCTCTTTTTGCATACCATTAAATAACTTGTTACTATACCAAGGCCACCGGAGAAAAAAACATCTGATTATTACTTAAAAATCATGACAATGTAGATGATGATGCTATTGACACACCAATTCGTCAAATATTATCGGTCGTAATACGGGTAAAAACATACCCCCTACATCATACATCCTTGGTTAAAAAATATTTCATTAAATATTTTTTTCTTTTATCGAACACTATAAGTAACACCTATTTTAACAATTTTCATTTTCAAAAAGCTAAAATTAAAAAGTTAATGAACACAGAATATGAGATTAACTCGACATTCCGATTTTACGACCTTGACAATGCACCGCATCGCACTCTGTCAATTTGTTCAACGCGAGTTCATAGGGGAGATCGATTCGATAAGTGCGATAAACTTTCGTTTTGTTCACGCGACCCCGTTCTATCATTTCCGATAGACTGCAGTGACATACAACCGGTACGTCAACCGAAGTACCCAATAATGATATATGACGCATTTTAATCCTCTGAAAAATTAGAAGATTCACGTCATATCGGGAATTTCGTCACAATAAAACAAGCAGCGCAGTGTTTGTTCGCCAAACATTAAATACATTCGCCCTTGAGAATTAAAATTTTATCTCCGAATGAAATCCTCAAACATTGTTAAATTAGAAAAATCTGGCATGTACCTAGAATAACGTAAGACGAGATGAACCATCCAGGATCGTAAATCTCAACCTCAAATCGTAAATCTGTATTTATTCGAGAGACGTTATCAGTTACGACACTGATATCGCTCAAATAAAGCGTCTTATCTACGCCTGAGATTGGATATAATTCGTTGAATAATAAATAATTACGAGTGGACTTTCTCGACAGGTCGGTGGACAATCTCGACATACAGGGACACAAACCGGAAGTCGAGGATACCGTGGAGGAGACGTGCCAGGAGCCGGTAGACGAGACGCCTGCTGTGACGGTGCTCGAGACCAAACCGGACGTGACGAAAGAATCCTCGACGATACCGGGACCGCCACCACCGCCGCTCACGCCATTGCAAAAGATACAAAACGGCGAAACCGAGGGCTCGAAAAATCCCCAACCACTCGCCACCATAAGTATTCAGGACCTCGCGAGCATTCAGCTGCGCAGGACTGCCACCAAGATGAACGCCACCAAGACTTTCTCGGCCCCGCCGCCACGCAGTGTGTCCATGACTAACGGTAAAAATACAGTTTTAATAAACACCTTTAATTCGAGAAAATAATAAAAACTCGTATTATGGGGTTTAATAAATGCATGTCGTTCGAAATATGGATTCGGTATTCTTCGTGAATGTTTGATTTCATTATTTTTACAAAGATAACCATCTCGCAAGCTAGAGGTACATGTAAATAGCACTGTACACAGAAAAATTCGCACTAATCTTTATACGAGTTGTTATCGTCCAACCGTGAAATATAATTGAATTCACCTTAAAACATTCATTATTTAGTTCAGCTTCTTAAAATTCTGTTCAATTTTACACTCGAAGAACGTTATTCTCCGTTAAACTAGTTTTATATAAATTTATTCATGAATTTATTTGTTGCAGTGTCGGAGCCATTTTTTGTCCAGAAGACTGATTTAATCGCCGAGCTGAAAAGGACGAAAGATATACCCGGTATAAAAAAATCAAAAGTGGAGAGAGCTCAAGTTGAGAAAACCCAAGAACAAGTTCTCAAATCGGAGATAACGAAAGCGTTCAGTGCTTCGAATTTTGTCGATCAAGTAAGTTCTCAGACTCAAAAAATTCGAAATACCTTGCCTAGATAAATACCATAATCAATGTTGGCCGCACAGATTCCCGAAAAGGATAGCTCTGGTAACACAATCCCAATCTGGAAGAGGCAGATGCTGGCCAGGAAGGCTGCGGAACGAGCGAAAAAGGAACTAGAGGAGCAGATAGCGAGGGAAAACGAGGAGAAACGACAGAAAGCGATACCACCATGGAAGAGGCAACTTCTAGCCAAAAAAGACAACGAGGAAAAGAGGTAAGGACCAAAATAAAGAGTATGAATTTGCATTCAATTTTCCAGTCATTTCCATAACGACTTTCTCATCCTGTACCAAAAGGAAAAATAATTTCAAATAACATTTTGATAACTTTTACAGAGTCATGAACGTTCACAAGCTTATTAATTCGTAACGAATGAGACTAAAGTTATCATTGTTGTGTATATTGTTGTTTTAACATATTTCAAATTGTACATTCTAACAAAAACCTACACTAAAAAAAAAATTGGTTGAATGTACTCATATTTATTTGGATACGTTCAAATAAATATTTTATTCAATCAAATGAATGATGAAAAATGAATTATTTATTTGAACGTATCCAAATAAACATTGAGTATATTTAACAAAATTTTATTTACAGTGTAGTATGATTTTATCAAGAAATTAGATTCAAGTTGGCTGAACAATGAAAATGAATAACATCATTGTTATTAGAATTAATAATCTAAGAGAAATTGCCACACATAGCTCCTACTCTTTTCAGTGTGCAGTGATAAAGCATTTTAAAAAAGCATTGAGAACTTTCATCGAAAGTTCGAGTCCGAGAAAGTGCTCCAATCGATCATGAATAGCTTAATAGCACAAATAAATGATGGAAGAATAAACTTTTGCAGAACAATCACGATTACGCCGATTGCACCAGCTGCGCCTGTCGCCCCACCAACGAAGATCGAGACGACTCCTACGAGAGACGCGTCACCGGCCACTGCACGTGTTGAGAAACGCGAGGAGCCCGCAGAAAGAGACGAAAAGCGAAACGAAAGCTCCGATCCGGACGACGGACCGATCATCCCATGGCGGGCTCAATTACGCAAAACCAACAGCAAGCTCAACATTCTCGATTGAGAACTTTAGTATTAAATTTCTTAAACTTCGACTTTGAATTTCATGAATTTCCATCTCATTTTCGTTCCGAAGTTTCAGGAACATCGGTAACAAATTGAAAACGTAGGGGGACAATTCAGCAGTACGGATTTTAGAATCAATCTTAGATTATTTTGAAAAGAAAAATAATAAAATAGCCAGAATAACTTCACTTTTCAAGATAAATTCAAAAATTACAACAAATGTTTAATTTTTTTTTATACAGTATGTAAAATTCTCATAAAACTGACAAACATTTACATTCATGTACGTCAACTCCTACGAAATTACTGAATTCGAATTTATTCTGAGAATGAAGGCTGCCGAAAAGAATTTTTTTGTCGACCTGCGAAATCACGAGATCGAACTTCATGAAACTCGAAACTATTCGATGTTTTCAAACCCGTCCGTTTTTTTATATTTTTATACGAACGAGAGTAATTTATAATATTAGAGTACGATGACGCAAGTATCAAATTACTCGTTAACGAAACGAAGAGTCGAGAGCGTGACGACGTACGGGCACGTCACTGCGACGATCTACATTTTTCCTGCTCGTTCAGTCACCGTTTTTCCCCGAGTCTCGAGGCGTACATAATTTCCGGATCCAACTGTTTTCACGCGCATGCGTGCGATACGCTATCGTATCGGTTCATTCTTCCTCTCCCTTGCCTATGTTTTTCTATTTCTCAGCGTCGAACGCGAAATTACTGCCCGTTATCGAGGTTTACGACGATAATCGCGTCCACCGAGACGGCCAGACGTCGCAATGCACTGAATAATGCAATTATGAAAATTTTCTATCGATTTTTTTTCGTTCTCTCTGTCCGGCATTTAGTCATCGAGTCGCCGACCGACCCGTCGATGTATTACATGCGGATAAACAGCCCACGGAGGAAAACAAGAAGCGAATACTACCTGAATTAAAGTACTGTTCCTCTTGAATCGAATACAAATTGTTATTATCGTATTTCAATGAACTAAAATAGTAATCATTTTTTCAAACGCCGGTTTTTGGGAAAATAAAGGAAAATAGATTCCGAAAAGCAAAAAAATTATACTGAACAACAAAAGGTGATCTTAATTATTAGCGAAAAAATTTTTACAAACTTCAAAAATTGAAAACAAATAATATTTATTATAATTCCATAAATTTTTCAAATATTAAAAATTTTTAAACAAGTTTTAAATTTTCGAATTAAAAAATCTCATAAATATACTTCAAATAATTTTTTTTAAGGACAGGATAAAAAGAAGACATACTAAAGGAGCGTCAGTATAAAATATTATTACAGAAGGAATGAATATACTGGAAAAAATCGATTTGTTTTTAAATTTGATATCTTTTGAAGATTCAAGAAGTCTTTCGATCGGTACTAAAAAATATAAAAAAATAGAGAAAATCAAAAACTAATGACTGACATGACAAAACCAAAAGTAAAATTGACTCTATTTGAGGAATTTTTATCTTTTTTTAGAGATGAAGCATAATAATCTACACTGAAAAAAAAATATTTTTCTACCTAGAATATTTCTCCTTATGGTAAAAATAA
>NCVS01001800.1:106491-126704 GCA_003055095.1 Goniozus legneri | reverse complement strand
ACCTCTTCATCAAAGGGTTGCTCTCAACAAGGCGTGATATTCGCGAAACGTCGGAAAAGTCGATTTAAACAGAAAAGAGGTGAGTAAACGAACAGGGCAGAGGTGGCGCGTTCTCGCGTGTTATAAGAGCGAACGAGCGAGCGGAGCGAGGCGGGGATAGAAGGAGAGAATGAAAGAGCGAGAAGCAAGGTGCGACAGTGGGGGAGGAGCATGCGCGTACGTTACGCGTCCGGAGGTTTATGAATGCACGACGTCGCATGTACGAGGGCCGCCGGGTATACATTCATACGGGCTCTCTCTTTTTCTATCTCACTCGGCGAGACAAGAGAACGTGTGTGCCCGACGAGCGGCGTAGTAGCAGCCTCGAGCTTACGCACGCACACACGCCTATCGAGACATTAAAAAGAGAGGATAAATTTTTCTCGAAAAGAGAGAAAGAAAAGAAAAGCGATTTTTTTAATAACGCATTATTAATTACACTAACGCGACAAAGCGGGCTCGCAATCAGCGTCGCTCGTAACTCTCAACTCGGTATTGTCGATTAAAGATCGGGAGAGAATCAAAGGCTCGCAATTAACAGAATAGACACAGAGCAATTAAGGGGGAGACGACGATTTTATCTCATGGTTCCTTATACAGTGCGACGACAAATTAGCCGTGCGCGCTCGCTCTCTTCCCGCGGACGTTTTTCGCGCGAACGGTACGTCGTATACTCTCTCACCTCGCGCGCATGCGCCGCCCACCATCGCTCAACAATAATTCCGCTCATTGACATTTTTCTCCGGCTCATTCACCGGCACTCGGCCGGGCTCTCTGATGAGCCGTGCTCACCCGCGCCTCTTTCTTTCCCGCCGTAAGTGTGTCACACATTTTTTTCTCTTTTCTCTCTCCTTCTCGCACTCTCTTGCTCTCTCGCTCGTTCCCTCTTCGAGCAAAGACACCGGGAAAAAATGCCAAGTGCGAATGGAAAAACTAGTTTCCGCAGCGCGTATCCGTTCTCGGTTTATCTCACCCTTGGTTTTTTTCTCCGAACGTGCAATTTTGCTCGAGTCGAGACATTTGCATATGTGTGGAAGTAGCGCGTCGAGAATTTCGACATCGTCTAATCGATAATTTTTCGTGGATTCGAGGGAGCGAGGGAAAAATTTTCGAGTTTGCGAGCGTTCATCGTTAACGTAATCGCGAATCCGCGAGATTCGAGCGAATCGCGATCCCACGTGGATGCGGGGCGTAGCGATAACACTCTTTATAGACTTCCGCCAGCATGCGCGCGTTTCGACATCGAACTTGGTCTCGTTGCTGAGAACTCGATCCGAACCGGAGGAAATATAACGCGGTTACGAAACGTGAATCGTCGCGAGCGATAATTACGTCCACGCAAACTCCGCGGACGACGTGACTCATTGACTCGTTTTTTCATCGACGTTTCCCTGGTTCATTCACCGTTTCTCGGTCGAAAGTACGCGGTATCGCGTACGCAAAAATATAACGCGCACATGTACGCGAAAATGAGAAGGGAACTGGGATGAACGAGAAAGTCGGGCGGGGAGAGAGAGAGAGAGAGAGAGAGACGGTTAGGGGAGGAATTTCCTGTTGTGAACGTCTTCGGATGCATCTGCCTCTCTTAAATCCGAGCCACGCGTACGAGTGCCAATTACGGCGCCACGAGTCCTCGTGAATTGGCCCCACAGGATTAAACTCTCTTTCTCTTGTTCTCCCTCCCTCTCTCTCTCTCTCTCTCTCTCTCTTTCTCTCTTTTGCTCTTAAGCACTGTCGTTTACACCGCCGATCCGAATCTATCAATCGGTCGATAGCTATTACACTGTCTACTCTCTTGGTCGCTGTCGTCGCTCGACACGCGGAATGGCGCTCAGGCTTTGCGCGCATTCCGTCACGTTTGCGTCCGTCTCTTTTTATAGGTGAAGGTGCGCCGTCGCGAGCAATGGCGTATCGTTTTAATCGCATCACGGAATTTCCCCTTCTTTTTGTACGCGTATACGTACGCTTCCACCGAACGAAAACAATTATTTATCTATGAAAATTCGTGCCGGATACTGTTCCGTCTGCGGTCGTGTTCCGGCATTTTGACTTTGAGAAAAAAATAAGAAAGAGAGAGGGGGGGGGAGAGGTCGGAACGAAAGGGAAAAAGTCCTCCGTTATTAATCGTGATCATCAATAACCGAAATGAGATTCTTCGATCCTTAATTCGGATTAGACCGCGCGCGAAACGCCTACTTTCCGTCCGGGTCGATTCACACGAGGGGTGAGTCGCTCTCGCACGACGTTACACGCCGCGAGGCGTCCGACGTTATTTATGATTGTTATAATTTAACGTGATCGGCTCGATGCTCGACTCGCGTTACTTTTAATTACGTATCGGTCCCGAGGCCCCTCGTTTCGATTACTCAAACGTGCCGAATGTCAAGGAAAAAAATCCAAAATGGAAAAGATGAGAAAAAATTTAGACCGTAAGAGCGGCAACTTGTCGAGCGAATCGCGATAAGGGAATAATTCAGCGTTAACGCATCCAAAGTTTATTTATCATATCTCAATGTTTATCG
This sequence comes from Goniozus legneri, assembly GCA_003055095.1. NCBI lineage: Eukaryota > Metazoa > Arthropoda > Insecta > Hymenoptera > Bethylidae > Goniozus > Goniozus legneri. The sequence continues at coordinate 124,143 of NCVS01001800.1, read as the reverse complement.
CTACAGTTTCTCTTGACTAATTACATCGCTTCTCTTTCAGGTAAGTCCACTGAAAATCCTACCTCGAGTACGAGCGATAGAGCCCACAACGCCGGTGAGTTTTGCCTTATCTCGAGCAAATAAAACGGTGTCGCAGGATTTGAACCTCGACGGCACTCTCCTTCCTTTCTCTCTCTCTCTCTCTCTCTCTCTCTCTCTTCTCCCATCAAAAATTTTTTCATTAGACCGTGCATACATCGATGGCCTGTGTCAACCGCAAACATAATCACTGCTAATCAATCTTTCTGGCCGACTCGTTGCCTTCAATTCGGAGCTACTCGCGCGTATTACGAGTATGGAATTTATGTTTCCTGTGATAACGCGGTCGATATTGAAGAGACGAGAGTGAAAAAAAACGTCTTGAACGGAAGACGCATCTCCAGCTGTGCGGGAAAGAGGGGAAGGGAGAGGGTAAGATAGATACCTACTAGTAGCGGTCTTTGCTCGGTCTACGCCACTGACCTTAATACCGCTCGTGCGTTCCTCGCATGGCTCGTCGATGACAATATGCAAGGTCTGCCGTCTATCGAGCAAAGTGCGCATATCGAGAGTATCTCCTCCCTCTACGTCCTCCTCTACCGACACCCACGACGCCTCGCGTAAGGCCCTTCTTATTTTTTAACGCTCTCGCAATCTGTGTACATACAAGCCACCAGCGCAATGAAATGCGCTCGCGAATGGAGTACACGCGCCGTTAACGAATCTCGCGCTTTGTGTCGTCACGTCTCGTCGAAATTTCTCCGCCTGCTCGAGAGAACGCGAGAAAAATTTTGAACGGAGTGGTGAAAGAATAATGGCTCTCTCATTGAGAACACAGAACGCCGTTCGCTCTCGTTCGGTAAATACGAAACATAGGTCGTGTTTAATCTATTCCCGAATTTCCAGCTATGCAACATCTCCTTGCACTTCCTGTCTCTAAATTTTTTTCTTCTCATTCCATTTCCTCTGCGCTAAGTTCTTCGAGGCGGGAAAAGAACGGACGCTTAATCGATACGAAGCAAAACTATTTCATATAATAACATTCTATTTCGTATTGTCGACCCGAATACAAAAGTCGAATAATAATTTCGAATACGATACGTTATTTTTTCCTATTGCTCGGTACACCGGCGATCGGACAATCGCGTGTACACGTATTTTGCAACTCGAGTCCAAAAATAGGCGATCGATCGGACCTTCAAAAGGAAAGAGAGGGAGAGAGAGAAAACACGAAAAAGATAGAAGAGCTCGAGTTAGGCACTCGAGATGGGCGAGAAGGAAGACGTCGAGAGGACAAGACGAGGACAACGACACGAGAAAAATTTCAAGCTCGAGATCCGTCCTGGTCCCGACTCGTTAGCGTACTTTCATCCGAGCGGCAGACGGTCGCGCCGAGCTAATATTCGCGTGTATACATATACATAAAAGTACGTATATGAAGACGTACGTAGCGAGTAGTGCGAGAGAGAGTCGATGCGATCAACCACCGGTACGTGGTTGCAGGTCTGTTTGGCGGCAGCGGTCCGCTTCTGAGAAGTAACGGGTCTGCCTCTCCCCTCTCGCGCCTGGCTCCCCCTTATCGCGGTCTTTGCCGTCGTCGTTTTCGATCTCCCCACCACGCGATCGCTTCTCAGGCCCCCTTCGACCCCTCCACGTTCAATCCACGCACATACGCACGCGGCCGGAGCACGCACATCTACACGCTCACACGCACATAGCGCGCAAGTAGATCAGTCCGCGAGTTAGCCCGGCTGCGTGCGTGCGGTGCGTGCGTGCGAGACAAACGCGAACGGCAACCTCGCGCACTCTCTGCGCATTGGCGAGTGCGCAACACCCTGCGCGCTTGCGCATTCCTCCGAGCGTGACGCGACACACCGCGTTATTCTCAGTATGGCACGGACCGTTCCGCGGTGCGGTTGGAATTTTTTCACGTCGTTCTTGGCGAGCGATATTGCGAGCATCGCGCGTGTACAGCGATCGAGAATCGATTCGCGGGAGATTTTTTTTTAATGCTTGCTCGCCGACGAAGAGCGCGAAGGGGCGAAGGTAGTGCGAGTTGGTTATCGCGTACGCAGAAGAAAATGAGAAAAATGCTGTGCGACGTTGACGCGTGCGGTACGCTACTCGCGTGCGCGCGCATTGTGGACTCGGATTCAAGGGCGAAGGAGGGAGGGACGGCGAACGGCGACGCGCGAAAGAGGGCGCGCGTTGTTTGTATACAAAAGAGGTCGTCGTCGCGAGCACCGGGTGGAGTTGGTGCGCTGGCGCGCGCGCGCGAGCTCGTCGCGAAAACTCGCCGACGAAAGGGAAAGCGCTCATGGTGGTGTGGTCAGTGAACGCCTCAGGGATGCCGGAAGTACCGGCGGAAGCTCTTCCTACCCGCAACTCGCCCGCTCCCGACCGAGAAACTCGAGCGAGCGAGTCTCCCGGCGTTCGGCCGCGAGATCTTCCTCGGAGTGTCGAGTACTCACGGATTATCGAGGTGTGAACGCGATTGTGAAAAAAATGTAATCGTAAAGAAAAGAAAAAAAAACAATTCAGTGCGATTAACATCGTATAAACAAAGGAAGAATGTGACGTCGCTTTTTCGCGAATAAAAGTGAGAACGATCGGAGGGTGGGCGATCTCGAGGAAAAAAAATGGAAGGAGCAAAAAAATGTAACGACGGTCAGGGGAGAAGGAAAAGGAGAAGACGACGCGATCAAACTGGTAATTGGATCGTTCTCTTTCGCTATTGAGGTAGTAATGGTCCTTGTAGCATGGTCACGCTACACTACGGTGCGCCATAGTAGTACTATAGAGGCTTCCGGTCCGACGCAGGAAGCACCGAGCACACGTGTTCGCTCGTCGGACGTATGTGTTCTCCCATAATACCGGGGACTCTCCTCTTCCCCTCGCTCGCCCTCCTCCACCACCACCGCCTCCGTCGCACTACCACCACCGTTTTCGCTACTACAGTGTGCTCTTTCCAAGGTTCCTCGGTTCGTACCGGTAAAAAAAAATATGAGAAACGACTGGTCGCGCGTACACGCACGCAGTACAATATATGGAATATATACCGTTCGTCGAAGAAATCGCACGAGGAAAAGTGAACGACGCGTCGTCCCGGCGAACGGAAAACGAAGGGGAGAGAATAACGAAAAACAAAGAAACAAGGGAAAAGAGAAAATATAAATGCGACTTCACGCACATCGAGTTTGCTGGAAATGAAACGTACGTACCAACTCACGAGTTCGTAATTGTCGCCTTCGCGTTATCTTTTTTCTCGTTTCTCTTTCGCTGTTTTTCGCGGTATTTTTCTTGTAATTGTTTCTCGCTCCTGTCGTGGCTCGGCGGATCTGTGGATTTGAATGAAAAATCGCGAGAGAGCCGAGGGAGGTGAGAGGGAGAGCATTGGCCTAGGATGTTGACGCGAGCGCGCCGCAGTGACTCTCATACTCTTGTACCTTGGCTCGCGTCGTGACGGCCCCCAGTCAATGGAATTCCTCGATGGCATTACCAATTTCGTAAGACATCTCGCCCACTCGCGCCAGCGGGATTTCGAATTTGGCGTATTTCGCGAGTGGTCGTTTCAGTCTCGATCGGCCCACGTAATTCGAGCGGGAAACGACTCACCTACGCGTCACTTTCGCCATCGGCAAGGAAATCTCCTTTTCGGCTCGGCTCGCTTTACGTAGCGAATTCGCACGTCGGCTTGTTTCCTACGTACACGAGAGATGCCAGCGGAAACGGCTCTCTTCCTCTCTTCTCCCCACCAGAGCGCGCACATTCTCTCTCCCTCACTCTTTCTCTCTCTCTCGCTCTATCCGTTAGCAGCACGCTCTGAGACTCCATCATGAATGAATTTTCAGCGTTCGCACGTTCTTGCTTTTCGCGCGACGTACGTCCATGCTCGTAGCGGTTCTCAATTTGTTCCCTGTCGTCGAATCGAATGAAAATCCCTGATTCCCACTCTCTCTTCTCTCTCTCTCTCTCTCTCTCTCTCTCTCTCTCGGGCTACGTCACGCTTCTCGCGTTTCTGAATATCATCGTCGCGCGCAACGAGACCGCGATTATGACGCAATTCGTTTCGCACAGCCAATGAACGACGATCTAATTATCGAACTAGACCGTTCGGACGGGTCTCGCTTTGCGCTGGGAAATTCGTTAACGGACCGAGTGATATAATCGTACTTTCACGGTGTATTACGGCCGGTCGAATTAGCGAACGCGAACTGTAGGAGGCTGAGTTTGAGGCAGGTACCAATGGAATGTCGTCTTCTCGAGGTTCGCGAGACCGCAACTCTCGGAGGCTCGCGCGACCTCCGCACGCTCACTTGACTCCGTCTTGCCGTAGATTGAAAACGCAACGAAACACTTGGAATTGATTTTCGACGAATCCCATCCCGATGTTTTCAAAATGCGAATATCGAGATCTCAAGACGCGCTCCCCTTTCTCTTCGCCGAACGAACGAGTCCTGAAACTCGAGGCGGCAGACGCTCACTCGACTCGTCCCCGTGTATGGACCTTCTGGGGTTCATCGCACTCGTGCATGTGCAAACATATATGGCGCATAACACGAGGGGCATTCATGTGTTGCACTCTCTTTCTCTTCCTTCTTTCGCGTGTTATTGTCGGCGGTCGCGCATTAGCGGGGCCCTTCCCTCCCTCCTCGCCCTCCTCTCCGCACCGCCCGTTCTCCACCTCTAGGTTTCGTTCCCCATACGTTCGCGAGCAGACAGGTACCTGCCTTACCGATAACGCTGCGTACTCAATTTTCGATGCTTCTCGCGTAACTAACTCGCGCGCGATATCATCAGGGTATCGCGATATCTCTTCTCGCCCTTTGGATTTTTTCAAAAATTTTCAACAAACGCGAAAATCGTCGGGCGAGACGCCAGACTTCGATTTTCTTACAGATAAGGTTTCTAATTGATCGGCTGCAGCTGTTCTAATTTTTCGCTCCTCCTCTTCACTAGCGAAATGTTAGTCAAAACGAAGAGACCGTTTGGCTATTTTCGTATCGCTACTCCGCAAGCTGATTAAACAAGCGAATACAATGGAGAAGCACATGCCGCGTACGTCTTGTTTACGATGTGTCTCCGCCGTGACTATTCGCCAAATCGTTATTGAAAAAAACAATCGTCGAACGTCGAAAACCGCGAAACGTATAATCCTCTCGGTCGCGCGACAATGTAGAGGCGAGATGTCTCGAGAGCATCTTCGGCACCTGAGATATCGAGATTAAGGATCGAAAGAGACAAAAAAAAAATCGCGGGAAGTCGAACGGACGAAGGGAGGGAGAAAAAATCCGGTTTAACGCGTCGTTGATGCGTTCTCACACGTTATCCCGTGCCTTATTTATTGTTTATTTATTTTTTTATCGGCGCGTTTATTGCCGGTTCCACAATGCGACGCGGACAGGTTCCGGCGGCACTTTCGGCCCGCGCGAAGGGCGAAGGTGGTTTGCCAGGAGGAGGAGGATGAGGTGAAGGAAGGGGAGGAGTGAAGGTGGCGAAGGGTAGCGGTGTGGGAAGGAGGGAGGCTACGATCGGGAAGGCGCGCGTATCGTTTCGGGACCCATAGTCCGAGCCTTGTTTACGTCGCAATGCAGAAGGGCCTCCGTCGATGAGCGAAGAAGAGAAAGAGAAGAGGAGGAACGGAGAACGAGAAAGAAACAGAGGGGGTCCTGGGCAGCGTGAGAGCGCGCGCGCCTCCAACGCGGAGCATTTAGCGCACACCACGCGCGTCTTTTTCTCTTTCCTCTCTCCCTCTCTTTCTCTTTTATACCCTTGGTCACCTTCCACGATCTCTCACTACCTCTCTCTCTCTCCTCCCTCTTTCTCTTTTTCTCTTATTTCTGTCTTGTTGAAGAAACGCTTAAACTCGATAAAAATAATTAATTCCGCGTATAAACTCGCATCGGGCAACGATTAAGAAGAACACGGGAATAGAGAAACGGAGACTGTCGGAAATTCGGAGAAATTCCCGTCGGTGCGATGCGCACTTGCCAGGTTGCCCATATTAAAGTTTTCTCTTTCTCTCGGTCCGATTGTTCGCACATTGTACTTGGTTCTCTCGCTCTCTTTCTCTGAGAGCCGTATGTTGCTCACAAAACGAGCGTAACCAGCGTCTGAGTCGAGCTCGGCCGCCATGACAGAGCGGAATGCTTGAGAACGCTCAGCTACTGACCCTCTTGCCCTCCTCACCTCACCGCCCCGCCCTCCGCCACCTCTCCTCTTCTCGTTCTCTCTCTCCCTCTCTTCCTCTCTCTTGTTCTTGCACACACCTCCCACTCGACATCTCTTTCCTTTCTCTCTCTCTCTCTCTCTCTCTCTCTCTCTCTCTCTCTCCTCTCTTTCTTCCTTCTCTCCATCCTCTACTATATCGTCACAATTTCGCAGAGCGCTTCTTCCGCGGCTCGTACACAATCCTTCTCATCCCTGTACTTCAATTTCCATATCAATACCACACGCTGAAAAAAAAATTATTCTCGAATACGGCGATTTGGAAATTTTCCAACGTAACGGCTTTGTACGTTATCACGCCCGATCGTCGCGATAGAATTATCCTCTTTACCTAAAAATGGATCGAGCAAGACTCGTCCTTAGGCACCGCCGACTTGTCATTTCTTCTTTTTTTTTAACCTTTCCTGAAATTTTAGTTTCGAAATTTTGAGCTCGACGATCGGGAGCAATGAAACGTATAACGGACAAGCGGGGTCGTAACGTGATCGTCATCGTCGCGCGCTCGGGTGGTCTTCTCCCCTTCCCCTCCCTCCCACTTCTTCTCCTTTCTCTCGCGCTCTCGGTGTTCATGACGTCACGAGATTGACGACCTCCTCTCCGTCGCCGACGATGGTCATTCATACGGTTCGAAGGAGAATCACGTTGGAATGCGAGTCCGCGCGCCGCGTGAACGGCCATCGTACCGTAAGACCCGTAGAATAGTTCTGAGAGTTCCGCCACAGAAAATCCGTGCTTAGGAATTTCGTCACTCCGGGCTCCGATAATATCTTAATTATCGCTGTAACGCTAATTTCGCGTCGATAAAACGCTAAAATTATTTTTGGCTTACTTCTCCTGGAATGTAATACATATATATATATATATATTTATATTCAATCGAGAGAAACTATTTCCCTAAGTAGGCGGTACAACGTAGACCGAGATACGATTCGTGTTCGATATTGCGGTGATATTCCCTGCGGTTTCGATTCTCTCTCGATCTATAGCGGGGAAATCCTCGCGATCTCGTAACCGAGCTCACCGCCGCCGCTCGGTCTTCCCAGGCGATCCCGTGGGATCGTAAACATCGAGTTACCTTGCAGTACCGATATTCTCTTTTTCGCCGCGTTTCAATTTCGCTCTCGACTCGTTACGAGAGAAATTCGTGGAAATTGATAAATGCGCGCGTTATTCCGACTCCGCGATCGTTCTCGACGGGCACCGAGAGCGACCTTGATCGAATACGCCGATCAGGGGCACTCTCGAATTCCAGAGGTTCGCGCGCTCGCTCGCGTCCTGCGGCTCTCTCGGTTCGCGCGCGCCTTCCCCCCGGTCATTGACTCGCGTCGTTTCTTCATTCTTCGAATCCTGAGGCCTCGTTCCCTCGACGCTCGCAGGACCCTTTCTCTCTCTCTCCCGAATTTCTTCCCGAGCTCTATTTTTCCCCACCTCTCTCTCTCTCTGTCACTCTCTTTCTCTCTCTCTCTCTCTTTCTCCCTCTCTTTCTCCCTTACGCGTCTTTGCAAAAGCCCGCACGATAAACAACACACCCGACTCCTCCCCATTCATATCTCACGCTGCTCCTACTCTCCCCTCTCGCGTTCTCCGTTCTATCTCTTTCGCGAATATCACGGGAACAGCGAGACGTCCTACATCGAGAGATTGGCTGAAATTTGCGTGTTTTTTCGACGTTATCGGACGCGCGTGACTAGCTCGCGACGAAAGGAAGAGGTTGGACGAACCAATAAAACCGTGCACTTGACTTTGTGAACTTGCCATCGCGATAGACGTCACGAAGCGCGTGAACGTCGGAGAAGAAGGATAGAGAAGGACAGAGAGGGATAGAGGGAAAGGGAAAGGGAAAGGGGAGGGGGGAGAGAGAGAGAAAGAGTCGGTGAACGGGGCCGAGAGAGCACAGCACGATGATGACGCGTGCGTCGCAGGAATCTCTTAAGTGACTAAATTAGACCTTAGCCATTAATACGAGATATCTCTGTCCCGCGACGAGTTCCCACACGGTTCGAGTAGACGAGTCTCATCGTACGAACCTTCATTCAAACGTCGCACGACACCCGAATTAATTTACGTCGAGAAATAGATGACGAAAATTTCTCGAATAGAGAGGGCTCATTTCGAATTCACGTTACGCGCGATGGGAATTGAACGAGAAGGAAGAGCGGAGATCGAACAAGTGTGGAAACGCGTTAGAAAGATGCTAATTAGAGCGGCGTTGTTTAGAGTCCGCGCTCGCTAACACGGTTTCCAGGTAGTCTCGTTTGGCGGCCTGCATACGAGCTCGCTACCGAGAAAACGAGCGGGACACACTCGAAAATACCGCGGATCCTGGTGTATAAACGGATGACGCGTCGGTGAAAATATTCTCTTACCTTTACGGTGGAAAACTATGAATGATTCTCGCCCACATCGTTTGCCGCCAGAACGGTGAACAAATATTTATTCGAATTCAGGGCGACTGCTCGTAAATTAAAGCAAGGAGGGGAGAGGGCGGTTAAAATTCTTTCAGAGATCTCTCGTATCCTTTCGTTCATTATTTTATTATTTACATCTCAAAGTTTTCACTCTTGAACAAACAGTTTATTATCGTACGTACTCGTTTATTTCTGCTTTTCTCGGTCACCTCGTTCGCGTCGAGAGCGAAGACGAAGAAAACCTTCCTCCTCGGCGGATCGAGTCGGTCTCGCGGGAACGTAAAATTTGTCCTTCGGGACTCGTCGTCCTATCTCTCGGCGGTGTGCGTAATGAGGTCGTAAATTCTTCGCGCGTTGACTCGACTGGCGACTTTGATCGCTTCGTTTTCGATCATCGCGATTTTGCAATCGTCGGTGTTTCGACGCAGCTCCTGCCTCGTTCGACGCGTTTGAGTTCCCGCGCTCGCTAGAATCAAGAGGGACTCGAGGAAGAACGAACGTGGGTAACGCACGCGGAACGTCGAACGAATACGGGCCAACGTACCGTTCACGTGGATTGCGAATTTTCACACGTACCCATCCGTCCTATTCTCGAATCCGTGACTCATCCATAAAATATATATATATATATATCGCGTTAGTTCCCCCTTCTCGAAAATTCCACGGGAATTTTTTTCCATCCCGAGGCATATTAGGGAAATTTTTCGCGAAACGTCAAGGAGAGAGAAAATGAAACGAAGAAAGAGAGGGACAGAGCGAGAGAGGAGGAGGAGGAGGATCGAATGGAGGGAAAACGAAGCGGATCCATGGTGGGGATAGTGGCGATGTCCTAGCGAAGGTCACGGCCGGGAATGCGGTTTGCGTCCGTCGGACCAAACATCTGTCCTTTTCTCGCTCCTTTCCTTCTCTTCTTCTTGTGTTACCTCCTCTCCTTCTCCTTTCGGTTCGTTCCCCTTTCTCTCCCCTCCTTCCCTCTACTACTCGGCACAGCCGCCGCCGGCAGACTGCAGGAATGCACCAAATGCACCGCACTGACCGGTGTCCATCCCGTTCCACCGCTTCCACTTGTTTACTTCGCGAAACCTCCCCTCGTTCCTCATCTCTTCTCTTTCTTTCTCTCTTTCTCTCTTTCTCTCTCTCTCTCTCTCTCTCTCCTTCACTCCCCTCCTGAATCTCGCGTCGACTCACCGATCCGGCTCCTTCTCGGCTGTTAACTCGTACGCACCGCTTCCACGCCCTCGCCTTATTCCGCTCTTATTCATCTCTCTTCCTTTTGCCAACGCGAGTAGGAGATATACCAGTTTGATTTCACTCGATTATGAAATCGTCAATCAACGTTGTTTAAAGTTACAGGACTCGAACGTACCACGCGAGATTCTCCATGTAAAGACGCGTTGGGAATCTGGAACTCGTTAACCGAATAATGAGGTGAGCACGACGCGCCGGTGGGGATGGAGTTCGTGGGGTCGAAATATCGTGGGGTGACACGGACTTCCGAGGTTTGACGAACTCTCGCGTCTCTCCCCCTTGTCTACTCTCCTTCCCCTCCCCCCATCGACCATATTCTCTCGGTCCCTCACTGGCCCTGACCCACCCAAAGGATGCAGTCACCCCACATGCAGCTCGCGCGAGTCTAACGAAATAAGAAAGAGATCCACGCCGGTAAAATAATTTCAAATTTCAGTTAGCGGGCTACTCGTCCCGCTAAGCACTAAGCGCAAAAATCGTCAATAGGAATAACGGAACTCGATTTTATCCGAGCCCGTATATACGCGTACCCGTTTGTATTCGAGTTTCGGGGCCTCGGATGTGTTCGCCGGTCCGCCTCGATGCGTGGCAGGCGGCCGAAGGGGAGCGAACTTCGCTCCACAAATCAATACCCACTGGATTCCCCGAGCGTGTACGTGTGTACGCGCGAGAGTGTGCGTTATACGTATACGGCAGCCGTGTAGACGAGCGAGCGCTCACGAAACGTGTCACCCACCTACCCAAACCCGGGGGCTCGCGATTATGGCAGCTGCACGCGCGACAGCCGGCATATGTCGCGTGTGTGCGAGCTCCACCACCACCAGGGAGCCTCACCGTTCGTGTCTTCTCTTCGAGTCTCGACAACGGACTGCCTACTTCCGGTCTACTAACGCGAGTCGAGCCAAGAAGTTTCGAAAAACGTTACCAGGCGGGTCGGTATGGCAGATCCCTGCGCGGTGTGTACGCCGGTATCCCAGCAATTAAAAATGAACGACGCAATAACCGACTCGCGCTGGCTCCTTCTATAAATAGCGGTGACGCACCGCGAGAATTTCGACTCTGGGGGTATCGTAACGAGCATTCCACGGTATACGAATCGTCATACGGTCGGGCTGTTAGTCACGAGAAGGGAATGACCTCGATTAGAGAGATCATCCTGGATATCCGGTTCTGGCGGTATCGCGCGAAGGATAGAGAGAGACGGGCTGGAAAATTTACCGCGGCAACGAAGCGACAATCCGCGATAACTAACGACCAATTCCCGGTGCCGGTAATACATTAACACGACATCGGTATGCGCTGGCTTCTCTATAGCGTTGCGCAAAAATTTGTTAATAAACGCGCATGTGAGAAAGAGAAAGAGAGAGATGTATGAATTTTTTCATTCACCGAAAAAGTATATTCATCGAAGGTGGAATTTCACGTCTGTTTGGAGCGAGAGAAAAAGCTCGAAGGCAATAGGTCAACGGAACCGATGGCAAAACGCGGACCGAGAGGGAAGGAGAACGTTCGAGCGAGGGAGAGGAGAGTATTCTATCGAGAGTAGGACCTCGACGCGTAACTGCGCGATGCGTCTGCGCCGTTCTCTGGTTCCGTCCTTGTTCAGCTCGTACGGCGAGTGGCGGCCCGGGTGGGGGAAGTTCATTCAGTGCGGCACGGCGAGCGGCGCATGTGCACGGAACGCCGCGCGTACACACGCTACTCACGCCGTGCCCTCTCCGTTCCCCACTACACTCTCGCGTTCTCTCTCTCTCTCTCTCTCCCTTTTCGTATGCGACGCGACGCGCACGCGTGCCTATTCAGACGGATGCATCGGCCTGTGGGAAATTACACCGAGCTCATTTTTCCACTTTTAATTATCCGACGCTACCACGTCTCGCCTTCGATCGTTACGAAATCTTTCGAGAAACTCTTTCTTCGTAATTTTTGCGCCGTATTCGAAGAAACGAGCTTCCGTTTTGAGAGTCCGGCGGGGTTTCCGTGCGAGTAGCGTGAAATTGAGCTGCCAGCGGGGATTCTCGATGAAACTCTGCGAGATCTCTTCGTATATTGGGTCGGGCTTCGTTGCATCGGCAAGTTTCGGTCTCGTCTTACGGACCCTCGAGGGAGAACGAGGATGGAACGGAGAACGTAGGAACGCTGTCGAGTGAAAACAGTTTTCCATACTGCGCAGTTTTCTCCCCACTTGGTCTTTTCACTCGGAACGGAAAGCGCGAAGAGACTCGAACAGTCCGCTCGCGTATTATAGGCGAAGCGCGAGCAACGAAACGAATCCGAGAGAGAGAGAGAGAGAGAGAGAGAGAGATGGACGAGCGGTTTCTTACTCGCATCGAGCAGAAATTGCGTCGTCTCTCGTGTTCGCGTCACGACAGGTCGATAGGCTTCTGTTGTTTACAGCGTTCTCGAAAGCGCTGGATTAGCTCTGCCTTTCTCTCCATTTTTCTCTCTTCGTGTTTCCGAGAAACTTCACGAGAAGGCTATCTTTCTTTCTTTCTTTCGGTTCCGCGCGAGCATCCGAAAATACGCGCGATGAGCTGGCGAATGTGGGGCGGAGAACGAAAACCGCACAACCTTGAATTTTCGCGAGCCCGAGTACGCAGGCGCCTCTCGTCCCTCCCCACCTCGCGACGCAACTACGTCGATTCCCCGTGGCCAAGTCGAAAGAAAGGGAAAGCTCGATAAGAATTGCGTTACTTTCGGCAGCGTCATCGAATCGATAATTTATCGGGAGTGAACGGTATTATTCCAGTAGGAAGAAAAACACGAGATATCGTATGGTAGCTCCGTCCGAGTTGCGGCGGACTCGCGAAGCTCGGTAGAATGCAATTCTGACGTAGTCTGTGTATTGGTCTGTGAGCGGGCGCGCGCTCGTTGCATTCCCCTGCGGTGCATTGACTTTGCCCTCCGCCTCCCGCCCCGCGCCTCTTCTACGAGCGGCCGTCGTCGTCGGGGCTCTACGGTGCAACCGCCTCCCGGCACAACAACAACATTCCTTCCTCTCTAGAGTCCCTTCTTATGCCGCGTCGGAGATCCCGCGACTAGACGCTCGCTTCTTTTGCTCTTTTCTTTCTTCTACCTCTTCCTCTTTCCATACTCGATACCCCCTTCTTTCCGACCCCTCGACGCGCCCATTTTGTTTCGATACATTTGCCATTCTTGAAATCTCTTTTTTCCATTTCTTCTTTATTTTCCAAACGTTGAAAAAATCTACTTCCTTCTAGAATATTCGTGGAGATACGACGCAAAAATTTATGGGAAAAGAAATTTCCAACGCTTTCTCTCGGGATAGTAAATCTTGATCTTTTTCCATTCGGTCACCAAATGTACAAACAGTGGGTAACTAGCGATTTTTCGGTACTTATGGCGTCCCACGCTTCCATTGTCGATAATTCACGCGTAGAAGAAGGGATTTTCGCCCAGCGCCGTTTTCGACCTCCGGCAGAAAGGATCTTTTATTGCGGGCACCCGCGATGATTTACAGCTCTTCCCCTGCCGATCGGTCAAACTCGAAAATGGCGGCACTAGCATCTATTTTCGAGCGTTCGAACAATTCAACGCATATTCAAAAAGTTTTTCGTTGTAAAAAAGAACTTCTCCGTTTAAAAAATTGTCCCGTCGGAAATTAGCGAAATTGGGCGGAGACGAAGGCATAAAGAAAAGTATCGCTCTCTTAAACTAACAAAGCGTACAAAAGCTTCTCCCGTTTTGTTCTACCGCTTTCTCGACTGTATTGCGCAACGTTGCGAACTCTCGAAACTCTCGCGATTATTGCATTAGCCGTACGACTTTTTCATCTATTTGTTATTCGACGAGGCACGAAAAGTTTCGATAACCGGTCACCGCGTTATTACCGCCGAGAGTGTAATTATCTAATTGACCGCGAGAGGAAAAGTATGTCACGGTCGTGTGTTTACGTTCGATACACTAGTAATCTCTCTTTCCGGAGATCGCATTGTTCCACCAGAAATTCGATCACTCTGTCTTCTGGTCGTATCCCCGTGTTACCTGGGACCTCTCGAACTTCCCAGCTCGGTACAAAGAAAAGCGCCACTACCGTTGGGATCGTTATCTCGCGCGGTTAGTTGTACGGATGCATACCTGAGGACCAGCAGTGGGCGCGCGCCTCTATTAACAGGTGCGTCTTCCCTTTCCGTCTTAGCGCCGGCTCTCCGCGGGGCACTTGGAAAAACCAAGCAACCTGGCGGAGTCTCTTCGATCGTTCGGATAAAACTTGGAGATGCCTCATTCCCAGAAGAGCAGGTCGCTCGTCACAAAGAGATCACTACGAGAACCATCGCTAACCGCTCGTCCAACCTGACTAGCCATTATTCCCCGCTAGACGAGAAGAATGCGTCTTCCGATGCAAAAGAACTGTCACTTTCTTATCTATCTTTCCCTTTTTTCCACTCTTCTACAAACCTAGAGATTTACCGAGGCGGCAGAGAATGAAGAAAAGGCTTCCTTCGTTTTTCTCGACCCTTCCTCTCGTACGAAAGCGAGAATTGCGGAATCGTAAAAATCCAATTGCGACAGCAGGATGGTCCGACGGTGACGCGAGGTCGAACAGGTGGTCAAAGGACGCGTCGTTGCTTCCGAAATTGGCTTTTACGTTTCTCGTCTTTCGCGCTTTCTGGGGTCGGATCGATTTGAACGATATTTCGAACGATAGGACGGGACGGGCGTGAGACGCCTGCGCGCGGTTCGTCGATCGATTCGCCGATGACCGAAAGAGATTCTCGCGTGCGTGCGTCGCTCAATCGGATTACGATGCCGTATTTATTATGAATTCCGTCGTTCTTCCCCGCTCCATCGGTCGGCTCGACGCCGCCGATATATAATGGCCGTAACACGGCATTAAGGTAGATTAATGGAACGCCGCGGCTCGTCGTGCGACAGATGCGTATAGAGGCGAGAGCACCGATTTCGTTCGACAATTCCGCCTCTATCCCACCTCTCACGCGTCACCCACTCGCCGAAAAGAGAGAGCGAGAGAGTACACCTGGCCCATGGAGGGCGCGCAAACTCTCCGTCCCCCTAAATCGCACATCGGGATTTCGTCGGGCGTTCGTCGACCCCTCGAATTCATTCTGCCTCTATACTATACCTACACACGTTTATATATGTGCATGTGCACACCCAGTTGCACGAAAAACTCTCCCAGTAATTTCGCGATCCGGCACGAGACTCTTTTCTCGATTCGACGTCGAATTTGTCGCTATTGAATTTGCCTAATGACACGGCAGAGGAATTGAAAATCGCTCGATCGCTCTTGCCCAATGGGACGCGAACGCCTCGCTCGCGCGTATCCCTCTTCCGAGAAACGCGTCTCTTCTTAATTTCGTACATAGACACATTGTGGATCCTTTATTTGCCTTAAAACCTACACCGGAAAATTATCGAATCGATCCCCATTGTGGCTCGTTTTCGCGAAATTCGGTTAGGAGGTCGAAATAAAAAAGAGAACAGCGTCCGAAATGTTTCTTCTCTTTTTTTCCACGAAACTCATCGCTGGAATTCGTAACAATGTCCCTCGCTCTGTTTTTTCTCTCCCGCTCGGTTTCATTATCATTTCTATAGAAGCAACGTCTGCCGCGAAGAGTATACACGTTCGAATCGAGCCCGGATATTTTATCTTTCTCCCCTTTCGCTTTTTTCCTCCACCTTCTCCCGAAAGAGCAAATTCGTTAGCGCGTTTGTCCCGATGGGGCGAAAACAATAGTCGCGCGTTGGAATTCGAGGTGGTAGCAGGGAGAGTGAAAAGCGAGATGGAACGAGCTCGGGGTGAGAGATAGATAAATTCGACGAGGTAATACGCACGCAAAAGAAAAAAAAGATCGTGACGAGTAGCGTGCGAAGACGAGACCGTGAAGAGTCCCGTACGTGGAATTTTTGGTGCGCGTCCCAAGCGCAATTTTCGACGTTGATCGAGGGAGGGGAGGGAGATGTGCACCCGTCTTTACAATCGTTCGACGCTTTACCCTCGCGATAGACACCACAGATGAACGGGAGCGAGAGAGAAGGTTGCTCCCACGGGACCATGGGAATTTGTCTCGGGCTGCGAGCTCATTTTTCGTTCTCCCAAGAAAGAAAAGGCGGTAAATTCTCGCTTTAATGCCGCGGAAAGCGGTACAAACGACTGAACTCGCGCCAGCTCGGGGTTAATTTTTACATTCGTCGATATCGGCTCTCTAACGATTATTTAGTGACGGTTCCCAACAAGGGATTGATAAAGTCTCTTCCTCTCTCTCTCTCTCTCTCTCTCTCTCTCAATTTTACATCTCGTATACATATACTGAACACTGAAAATAAATTTGTTAAATCGACTTGATATTTATTTTGAAGTATAAACATAAATTATCCATTCTAAACAAATATTATTTGAAATAAAATTGATATTTGCAATTCAAAGAACCATTTCATTCGGTAATTTAAATATTTATTTCAATGTTTACGAAGAAATATTGTACATTGAACGAATTTTCATTTACATCAAATAAAATTTATTGAATCGACTAAATGTGCGTTCCTTGTACTATATTTTGACATTCTGATAAAATAAATGTCTAGTCCAACGAAACGGTCGCTAAGTAAATCATATATTCATCTGAAATTTGATTTTCATTTTACAAAATATATAGTTTTGAGAATATAGGAATCGTTGATTCGACAAAATTCTTTCTTCGGTATACAACGGTAAAGATCGATCGGCTCGCGTATCGAGCGCGCAGACGAGCCGGTTCAACCGGGTCGCGCGATATGGGTCGACCGTGTCAAAGACGAGGTCGGAACGGGTCTTTGTCGTCCGGTACTCGCGATAACAGCAGACTTCCGGCGCGACTCCCATCCGTGCGGTTTCTCGTCGAAAATCGGTAGCTGGATAAATTTCATGTTCGAGAATCGGGAAAATCGGGAGAGAGAACGAGATGGAAAGAATAATATTTGTTGTATTCGGGAAGAGCGTGGGGGGGAGGGGGCGCGTGCTGGGAGAGCGCGAAGGGTGGAATCGAGAAGGGCCATCTGCGAGAGGAATATACAGCTGCGTGGCACCGGGCGTCGGTGGCGGGCTGTCGTGTTACTCGCCCAGAACTGCCTCGCTCCTGGAAATCGTCGAGGAAAACCACGTTGTGTGTACGAGTGCCGCAACTCGATTAAACTGCGACCACCCCAATATAGGAAATTTGGTTCGGCTCCATATCCTCCTTGTTTACGATCTCGATGCCGTTTTAACGGACACACAAGAGCGCCTACGCGAATTAGCTTCCACATTACCCATCTCGTAATGAATTCGAGCCTCTCTCTCTCTCTCTCTCTCTCTCTCTCTCTTAGTTCCTGTATTTTCATTACTCGTACTTTGCTGTATAACTTACTAGAGCAATTACTGAATCAGTCCACATTTCTCCCTCCCTCTCTCTCTCTCTATTTCTCTGTCTATCTCTCATCACCCCTTCTCTTCATTGTTGTTCTCGAATTTCGTACAATCCGAATTTCCACCAAGACAAGAGTATCGAAAAAACGGATCATTTCGTAAGTTCGCGGGCTGTTTTGAGCTCTCGTAGGAGAAAAAAATGTGTGGGGAGGGGGTCCATCGAGCGGGAGAGCGCGAAGTACGCGGAGAACTCGCGCGCGCTCTACGAGCGGAGACGGCGGCGTTGGGCGCTGACTCGACTTCGGCGGCCATGCTTGCGCGTAGACGGTAGGCGTACTCGGGCGGTACCGTGTCGTGGCGCGTTCTCCAACTACTTTGGAGAAC
>NCVS01001800.1:63907-106453 GCA_003055095.1 Goniozus legneri | reverse complement strand
CTCCTCGCCTCTTGACCGTTCGCATGGCCGTGACTGACAACCCCACCGCTGATTACGTTTTAATAAATTACGATCGTTACGCAATGCGCCCGAGTCGGAAGATCTTTCTCTCTTGTAATTTATATTTTTTTAGCGTTACTTATCGAGTTTTTTTTTTCTTATTTTTGCAGGCAAATGGTCGGACGGAACCTCGTGGACATATTTCGAGCCGCCGTGAAGTTCGATATGAAGCTAAACGTCAATGAAGTTATGCAGCCGATTCAAAATATCATCAACGATCCTGGTGAGTTTCCTTTATAGATTTCGTGTTAGCGATATGTAAACAAGGCACTCGGTTTCTCGACTGCACCCGTTTTATCGGAATCGATCGTTCCTGCGACTCGTAAAATTCGCAGGATCGCACCCACTCCTCATCCCAACGAAACCGCAATCTGTAGTTCTTGCGCGAGGATCCTATATCTTCGCAATTTTGGCAAGAGTTGAACGTGCTGGGATTGGAAAAGTCAATCTGTGCCAAATCCTCAGTACGAATCAGTTGTATCTTTGCGACGTTACTCCTCGAAATTATCGAAGGCGCGAGCTATCGAGTCGATTCGCAATAAAGTTCGCATTTTATTTTCCTATTCTCACTTTTGTTGCTTCCTGCACGCTCGAAAAATGCGGAGGCGACGAATAAGTTACCGTATTGTACGTTGCCACATACAGTAGAGTAGAACAAAATAATTTATCAGCGCACACGTTTCTGCTTCTTTCGCTTATCTGAACGCTGTCTTGTCTTCTTATCGCACTCAATTTCGATTTGCACTGCTGTTAGTATTAACGTTAATACCCTCGACGCTTTCCGGCTCGTCTATATAACGGACAGTTCCGTACGGAAATTGTCGGGAGAGACGCGTCGCGTATCGCCCATCTTGACGGCCTCTCTCGCTCTATTGCTCGGTATTGTACGGTAGGCTCGTAAAAATAGCGGGCTAACTGCGAGAGGAAGGTGCCTCTCGAGAGAAGACAGAACGCACGCGGTGCCCTGTTAGTTTACGAGGAGGAGGATCAAGCCGGGGTGGTGAAAAATGGGACAGGGGGCGAGGTCGAAGGCAAAGAGGTGAGGACAGAGCGCCCCCGTTTCCGGTGTGGCACGTGCCCCATCGCGCACGGAAGACGTTCTCGCGCCCTCGAGAGTATACACACCCGGAGTATTTATACGTTCGCGTGTTCCTACACTTCCCCCCATCTCCTCTGTTTTTTCCAAACCTCCTACAACGCGTGAAACACGCACAGCGATGCTCGCTCGCGTTCGTGCCCCGTTTCTCGACGAAACAAACTAACGCCTCAAAATACGTCATTTACTTTCCGTTTGTTCCCTATTCCCGGAAGGCTCGAATTAACGCTACGCTTTCTTCGACATAAAGAGAATCTTAATGAATTATTGATACAAGTTTCGTCTCCCGGAACTCGTCTTTTTTCTTTCGATTTTTCGACAGTGTTCTCCGATCGATGGATGAGAAGTCCGGACTAACGTCATTCATTTTGAATCTCACGGATGTTCGGAGAACCGCGGCTCTCTCGTGAATCAATTTCGGCGGTATCCTCCTTGGATCTTGAGATCCATGCGTGAGTAGCCGCGGACCTTCCGCGAAAAGAGCTTTTCCCTTTACCTGGTCAATTTCGTGGAAAAGCGCGGAGAAAGACACGCACGCAGAGTCTTTTTCTTCGATCCCTCGCACGAACTCGCGTACCCTCGTCCTCGCGTCTTTGGTCGGCATTCAACGAGAACACGACTAATAGAATTCACCGTCCTCTGGGAACATCGCGAAACTAACGGAAAAAAGGGACATAACACCCTCGAACAAACCAGAACACTCGTAGCGCGCTAAGACATTAAGGACGTTGGATCGAGAAGTGACGGAATTGATGGAAGCTCGGTTGGAACCCAACGAAGCAAAAACTGATAATCCAAATGCTGTTTCGTTAATTATCATACAATCTTTTCGTAAAATTTTCACTTACAACTAAAGAGAATAAGATATACCAATTCTAATTATGTAAATTACATTGGAATGTTCAAATTGAATGAACTTATTCGGTTATTGAACGAAAACTATTCGACGAACCGACTAGCTTAACGGCGTGAAAAATTTCTCGTCCATCTGGCCCGCGGCTACAAATGGCTCTCTTATCGGGCGAAATTCGCGTAATCTGTTTGTCCCTCGAGCAATTTTTCTTCGTGTACCGAATCTGGATAAATTCGGCTCGCGAGAGGGAAAGAGACGAGAACATTGGAAGAGCAGCTGCGGGTTTCTCTTTCCCGAATTAACCGTGACCATACGTCGTCTTGACGCCGGAAGGAAGCGAAGGATCGCGTCGAGAGACACCCCCCGTATGTGTGTGTGTTCAACTATTTTTAACGTCTCGATCCTCGGAACATCTTGCGTCGAATAACACGTGCTACCATCGGTGTTTTTCCGTCGCGTACGAGGGGGGAAACGATCGGGGCACGCGACCGAGCCTCGTTCCCCGGCTCGGGATGTATTTTTGGAATCGAGGGTTTCACTCCACCCCATCGATTTTTCCCCCTTCTGTAGCAGCCGCGTCATCGCTACCTATACGACGAATTTTTCACATATCTCGATTTCCTCTCCCCTTTCGTTTCCCGACCGAGCCATTTTCTCGTCGTTGTGTTGTACGCACTTTCCGGGAAAAGCTTCTGTTTTTCGTATTTTCGCTGCGATAACGAAACCCTGGTAAAAAAAATTAGGCGCTCGATTCAACGCGATAGAACGCAACGTAGAGACGTATAGGGGACACGTAACGGCCGGTGGGTGTCCTGCAGGACCGCTGCGGGGTATTTTTGGCGGGATTGAAACGCAAGAATGGAGAGTAGGCGGGAAAGTAGATAAGACGGAGTGATTAATGGACGGAAACTGCGCCTCGACTGTTCTCGAAAGAGGCCGACGCGCGAACCCGAACCGTTTTCGAACCTTTCGAGGAAACGAAAAGGAAGGATTTCGAAGGACTCGCAAAATAAACAAACCGCGGAAAACTTCACGAAACACGGTCCGTATAAAAAAAACCAAAAAAAAAAACGTTCGAATAGTCAAGAAAAAAAAAATAAAAAAGAATCTAATTACTTCTAAAAGTAATATCGAATCGTTAGCATAGGATGCGCTCGGGGTTAAAAATAAAAGAGCGGAAATGACGCTGTAGGCAGAAGAAAATAGCGGCGTGGAATAGAAGAGTAGGGGCGGGGGACGTGAAAAGAGGAAAATGTCACGAGCATGGGCCCACCAAAGTCGGTGTTAAGTATCCCCGAAACGCACTCCCACCAATGGACGGGACTGGGCCAGCTCGAGGAGTGGGGATGGCTGCTCTTTCCCCCCGTACGGGCTCGTGAAAAATGCGCTCCCGTTGAATTTTCCGGGGCTGCACGTCGGGACCCACTTCAGTTGCACCCACGCCTCGGGCCAGTCGACAGCACCGCTGCAGTTTTCCCATCGTCGAGTGCGCGAACGCACAGAGGCGTCGCAGCGAATCGGAAGATGCGTTTCGTGTTTCGATATCGTATTACCGTAGTGCACGGTAACGCGTGTGTGACCGTTTTGTCGACAAGCCGATGGTATTTCACGGACATGATAACCATTTTCTGGTCACCTTTAAGGTATCGTATGAACGTTACTAGAGCGCGCCGTCAATATTCGATACGTGTATATCCCAATAATGCGCGAAACTTTTGCTTGTGATGTTAATCGGTCTTGTTTGTTTTATACATCAAATTCGTACCGAATCGATAGGAAATTAGAAAACAAAACAGTGTATGCGTTAAAGCACGTCGTTAATTGTGCGTTCGTTTTCAGAGGTACAAGTCCGTTCGGATCTGGTTGAACAACTACCTCATGTGGCTATGATATGTCAGGAGGCTCCGCACCTATTTGACGATGTTCTGCATAGACATCTACTTGGTATTATCATCAAGTATCTGAGGGATAGCGACAGCCAAGTAAGAATTACCGTGACTAATATTCGCAAATTATATCGATTAGAATCATCATTTTATTTATATCGTTAATTCAGGTACGACAAACAGCCCAAGCTGCCTTGTTAGTTCTGATGGAACGAGGACTTCTGGATTCGCACACCATAGAAGTTGAGATCTGCCCAGTCGTCGATTTTCTCTCCTATATGGCCGTAGAATTTCTTAACTCGAGCATATCGGTGAGTTTCTCGTACTATCGCTCAAAATTGCCTTTTATTTCATAAGTAATGTGACGTAAAAATAATTGCACCGGGAACAATTTTAATTCGATTCTAACGAATTCCTTGTGAAAGACATGGGTAGTGAGATGTTCCATGCAATTGCGTCTCACTACCTTGTCTTTCATGGGGCGTCCGTACTTTTCTACAGTCGATAATATCGATTGTGATTATTGCCGAGAGCACAGAGAGTCGCTAAGCGAAAATACTCTAAATGTCATACGATCGACTACATGGGCATGCTTTTACCGTCAAAGTTGGCTTGTCATAGAGATCGGCTATCACAGCCAGCTTTGATGAGCAAAATTGT
Source organism: Goniozus legneri (assembly GCA_003055095.1). Taxonomy (NCBI): domain Eukaryota; kingdom Metazoa; phylum Arthropoda; class Insecta; order Hymenoptera; family Bethylidae; genus Goniozus; species Goniozus legneri. The sequence goes on along the minus strand of NCVS01001800.1, from coordinate 101,898 downwards.
GTTCGTTATCTACAGAGTGAGAGTGGAAAGTTTGTGAAATGTCATTGAATCCGGAAGACAACGTTCACTGCATATGTGTATGCGTGAGTACCATAGAATAAAATTGATCAAGTTGCGCGAAAGAAGTCTTTTGCGGTCCGAAACATCAAATTGGTTGTGGAATGTTTTGAATCATATCACAGCCATTTTGATGACCTTGGCTCGTAGAATCGATCGTCGATAATAAATCCATCGTTGAATGTTGTGTTCATCCCTCGAACGTGACGGTCGGAGAAACAATTCGACCAGAATCGTATTTCAATATTGGCCAGAGTACTCTTCCTGTACTCTCCTTCGCAGTTATATCAGTGTTATTATTTATATCGGACCGAAAACATCGAGGAGTGGATCTGGAGACTCGATTCGAAAACGCGATCCAACCGTCAAATTGGTTGTGGCGTGTTGTTATTCGTATTCATATCACAGCCATTTTTGACGAATTGGATCGTTGTTATTTTCAACGTTCGAATGAAAATTGTGTTTGCTAATTCAAGATTAAGAGGACTGAGTGCATGCGTTGCTCACAAAGTGGTTGGTGTATGCTGTTAACGTATAGTCATATCACAGCCAGCTTTGATGAGCACTGCGGCATTATATTCAACGATTATTAATTATTTTCAGCGTTCGTTATGGTAATTTTCCATTGAACTAATTGACGAAACGGCTTTTCCACCCGTCAGAGTGGTTGTGATGTGGTGCTAAAGATGCATATCACAGCCAGCTTTGATGAGCGGAACGGTCTTGATGCGATTCGTCATGAAACGAGTGAAGTAAGTAACAGTAAAGTAATAATCCGATGTTACAATTTTTTATAATAACCTAACGTCGTATTTTCATATTTATGATCGATAGTATGACTTGAGTTTCGAAATTTCATATTCAATCTTGTATCTTTCCGCAGCTCATGAGTAAGATGGCACCCCTCATCGGTGTCGAGCTGACTGAAAGAGTTTTCTTGGAGAGATTCATCAATCTCTGTAAACATCAAACATTCTATGTAAGGAAAACATGCGCCACTCATTTTGGTGAAATTTGTGCTGCCGTTGGAACTCAGGCACGGTTCGAAAAGTTGGTAAGATTCCAAAGATTCTTTTTTAATCCTTGACACTCCCATCTTTGGTTTGAAATATTTATTTTTTAATTAATTTTTTAGTTACCAACATTTGTTGAATTATGCTGTGATAAAGTTTGGGGAGTCCGGAAAGCTTGTGTAGACGTTATGATACCAGTTTCTTGTTGTTTAACAAAAAAACACAGACGTAGTATGTTGGCGGATTTATTGGCATGGAGACTGAACGACGATTCGAAATGGGTACGAATGTCCGCATTTCAAATTTTAGGTCCATTTATATCAACTTTTGCACGAGAATTTACCGAATTAGCTTATAATCAATATGGAGAATTAGTATTTACGAATCAGCAGGGTAGTTGCTTTAGGTAAATATCGTAATTTACATATATCAATTCTATTTTAATACCGGCGATTAATAAAAATAGTCATTCTTTCAGTATTCGCTACTCTTACGAAGGCATGTTCCCTACAAAATGTCCAATTCGAAACCAAATGAATGAAACTCTTGAAGATTACGATAACAAACCATTCCCAAGCGTTTCATCAGGATACCCATTAATGGTACAGAAAAATACTTTTAGTAATTACAATTTTCAGAATACTAGTGATATGCACAATGAGGATGGTAACGTTAATACTTCTATCAACAACATAGCCGAATTGAAAGAAAAGAGTAGCAAAGTAAGTTGATTAATATATGATTACCGTATGCATATATTTTAAAATAGTTAGATAGACTAAATGTCTCGTTTTCAAATCTCAGGTACAAACTCAAGAACATGATTCGGATAGATCTGATGAATTTGAAGAAACCGAACGATATAATCCATTTCTATATTATTACATACCACCTCCAGAATTGTCTTTGGATGAAGAGCTAGTTCAGGCTGCACGAAAAACCAACGTGAAAACACTCTCGGATTCAACCGAGTCCGTTAAAAATCAATCATCCAACGAAATCGAAAACAAAGAATCGACGATTACCGACAAGTCTGATTCCAATGAGAAACAAAATAGTGAAAGTAATGTATATGCCAATTGTAACAATGTTAAAGAATCCGAAGAAACGGATAAAGAAGTAAATGAGACACATGATGTTTGTACGAAAATTGAATCTGAGAATATGAATGATACTGTTGACGTAGAAAATCTATCTATCGATAAGAGCATTCTGGATTCAACGACATTATTGAATAAAGAAGATTTTGTAGATAGCAATCAAGAAATTGTACCTCAAACATTAGTTCAATATTTTGTATCAATGGCTGAACCAAAACAATTTAGTGACATGGGTGCTGAAATTTCTCATCATTGCGCGTTTAGTTTCCCCGCGGTTGCTCTGACGTTAGGCAAAGAGAATTGGCCATCCTTAAGGAAAGCCTACCAGTCGTTGGCGAGTCATCAGCAATGGAAAGTCAGGCGTACTCTAGCATCGAGCATTCACGAAATCGCCATGATTTTGGGTGAGGAACTTACTGCCACTGATTTAGTACCTATTTATAACGGATTTATCAAAGACCTCGACGAGGTCAGAATAGGAATTCTTAAGCATCTTGCTACTTTTATAAAATTACTGAACCCCTCTGATCGCTGCCAATACTTACCGAGGTTCAAAGACTTCTTAGCTACAGACAGCGAATGGAATTGGAGATTTAGAGAAGAACTGGCTACTCAGTTATTAGACGCTGTTCCTTTATACAATCCCACCGATGTAGCACAGCATTTTGCACCCTTATCGATTCAATTACTTCTCGACAAAGTAGCGGCTGTTCGAAACGTGGCTCTGAATTTGGTAAGTTTATTGAAAAAAGAATTGAATCAAAATAATTTGTATGTACATCTTAATAATTATATCAATTTTTTTATAGGTTGCACAAATCGTAACGCATTTATCTAGTGACGATATATTAATTATGACACTTCTTCAAGAACTCGGCGAAATTCTTGTGATAGGTGCAACTAAATGGATACAAAGACAAACATTCGCTGTGCTTTGCGCGCATTTGATTGAGAAAGACGCTATCACTGGTGAAATATTTGCTAGAGACTTATTAACTCCTCTGATGACTTTGTCGTGGGACAAAGTACCGAACGTGAGATTGGCTGTAGCCAGAACATTGTCTCGTTCCGTTTCTGATAAAGGAGGTAAGTAAATTTTTATTATTATTTTTCAATTATTTGATTTTCGATGATTAACCATTGATAACTACTTATTTTAGCAGAGTGGTTAGGAGCTCCGCACGCTGACAAAGTTGAGAGAAGACTGAAGACAATGCGTTTAGATCCTGATCGTGATGTTCGGTTGTTAGCCGGGGGTGAAATTCATCCAATGTTTGGTATAATAAAACTGGAACAGGCAAAAAATATAATATTCTAATATTATGTAATTGAACGCTCTTCAAGCCAAAACTTTTATTTGTTTCATCACGAAATAGCCTATCGCAAGAACAGAAAACGCCCTATGTTATTGATACAACTCCTTTAAGAGTGACTACATAAAATGCGAACCATGAAGGAGACAAAATTATATGTGTACGGACCACTATGAAAGTATGTTGTTGCAGGCACATATATTTTAAAATAAAATGCATTTTAAACTTTTAAGTATTCGTTTGAGATTACAAACAAATATATTTTTCTTTAAACCTGTCGTTTAAATAAAAACTTTCCATACGTATTACTGAAATAACAACCAGTCGAAATAATTTAATGATGAATATTGCATTATTATACACATGTATTTTTACAAGTTTTGAGTATATTTTTATGATTGCAGTTAGAATTTTTAAGGATTTATTTTTTCATCATTTGAAATGATATTGTAATAGTTTGCTTTGACGCCTTCGTTCCGAAATATATGGTGAAAATTAAATAAACATGCCAAATCAATGTTTATAACGATCATTCATGGTGCTCACAGAATAATCTTATTTTTAACTTGGTGGATTGTAATTGACATTATAATTTTGATACGAGTAATGTTTGACTTTTTAAAATTGTATTAAATGATTTTTTAAATTCAAAACGTAGTGTATTGACCTAAATTTTGGACCATTAATAGTATTGATAAAATAATTTTATTATCCCATAATGTTTGATCGGTGATGATTAAAATACATGATTAATTATAAATGAAATTCGAATAATTATATCGAAGATAAATTTTACATCTAATGTATTATAACAAATTGAAATCAGTTTACAGTATCATAGATTCGAAAATGTCTGTTTATAGAAATTTGCATTTAAATGGAAAGTAAATAAATATTTTGTTCATAAACTAGCTTATGAAATTCAATTACGAACGTTCCTACTCTCAATTAAAACGCTCAATAGGTCATTTTAAATAAATAAATAACATGTAATTTTCTAAATTGATCTAAGTATGATAAATCAGTGCTTTTTAACGTATAAAACCTTTTCTTTAAACTGTAATTGAGTGAGTTCATATACTTTTATAAATTTACCCAACTTTATTGTTCATTCAATATTGATGTAATTTTGTATAATAAATTTTTAAAATTCAGAAAAGAGTTAACGATATTTAAACATGCTGAATATGCTCGTCAGCAGATTGCGCATTAATCGAATAAAGTTTCGTACCCTGATAATAAAATCAATATCGTTCTTATAAATTGTTTATTGCCGTCGATTTGTACCGAACACATTTTCTATAGGCATAACGGTATGCCTAATTGTCATAGATCATGAATCAAATGAAGTGATAGAGTATAAATAATGTATGAAATTCAAGATTGCAAAGACTGCTTATACTAGGTATTGCTCTTACGCGTTAGGATGAAGAATAAAGTTGATTACAACAAAAAATCGTTATTTGTACAATCGAATGAACGAATGAGCGAATGTGCGCATATCGAGTATAAATAACAATATTTACTACGAATTGTGAAAGCAACATCGATTCGTTATATTCGTTAAACATTTTGCAACGTTTCTCTGTAAGGATAAAAATTCCTGAAGAACATTATCAACTCAAATAGTAGCAAACTGTTTCATATTCAACGAATTTGTATGTTATTTGCGAATGCCTGCGAAACGAAATAACCATAAAGGATATTGTTTCGACACAAACTGTAAAATATATTATGTATTTGATAATAAGACAAGAAATAAATGAATAAAAGTGATTTGTTATGAATTATCGTTTCATTTTGTTCCATCGTTGATATAAAGTATGTAATATAAATTCATTTAGAATAGACCGAAAAGTTTGCTAGGAGGGCATGCCGGTAATTGGCAAGTCTTCTCCTCCATTTCAGTTTCTGCCGTATTACAGTATCTCAAGCAGTGTCTCCATCTGATTTGCCTGCCTTTGCCGCAGGTGACGCTGCAGCTGCTCCAATCAGTCCACCTGTCCCACTTACGATGCAACTTCCGCTTCCTCCTGTCCTTTTTTCTTCCGCTGTCAACGATGCTTTTAACGTCTGAGTTCTTATTCCCATTCATTTGATCATTTGATTTTCTCGTCATAGGAATATTACCATTAGCTAACGATATACACTTTTCAACGACAAAATTAGAGTTTTCTTTGTTTAATAGAGTATTTGAGTTTGAATATGCCTTCTTATATCTTTTATCATTACCTCTTGAATATTCACTATCGAAGAGATACTCTAATTCGGTTGCCTTTGATAAAGTTTTACAGACGTTAAAAATCAAAGCAATAAAAGATATAGTATTTATTATTGCACACATACCTTATTCACAAATTGTTTGATTAGATTTCGCATTCCTTCAATTGACTCAAATTTTTTGTCATTGCGTATCTGTTCGTAATCATGGATATTTAATAACGTATTTTTATTAGTACCAATTTTTTCAAATTTTCTGATATTTCGTTTCGTATTATTCTGATCGTTCCTCTTAATTCGCATTTTTGTATCGTAATTGCTGTCTCTAGTATTTTTTTTATCAATCTCGTGATTATTATCAAATCGTTTCATTCTTATGAGGTGATTACCCCCGTTGTGTGAACTCTTAAGAATATTAAGTGAATTATTTTTCATTAGCTGACTATTTTCAGCAATTTCTCTTTTAATAATACTCCGAACCACGTCCATATTAGCTCTTTCAGCTAAATCATGTTTGGCAATTGCAGATTTTGCTGTTAGTGAATTTGATTTTGAAATTCGATGATTATTTGAACCTATCACCCGGATATTCATTTTGTCGCTTTTTTGTTTTGTATTTTGATTTAGAATTTTACTCGAATTCAGATCATAATTCTTAGTAAAAGGGGAATCTCGTTCAGTACGAACCAACATCGAAGGATTGTCAATTTCAGGATTGGGGGTTACTTTTAAACAAAGTTTTAACGGACTCCTTTTGAAGTTGGATGCTGTATTGTTACGATATTGCAAAGATATCTCTGATCTTTTTACGATGATGTGTCTTAACTGAGCCGATGAAGAATTATCAAGTGATGAAATATGGATACCATTTGATTTCAAAGACACCGAAGGAACTGTAAATAATATAATAAATTTTTTCGGAATACCGGACTTCAACAATAAATTACCTTGTTCGTTTAAGGATGTAGCATTGTTTACGAGGGTTCGACGATTTTTTTTTTCCATGAACGGCAACGTAATTTTATGCATTTTAAAATTCTCACTTTCGATTTCAACCATTAGAATTATTAACAAGAGAAATCTTGTGAATAAATATATTTTTTCCACCATAACACAGGTATTAAAATAATTTTGGTAATTATGTTCAGTAACTGAACAGAAAAATTATTAAACTGTTATTAATAATGAATAAAATTTCAGTTAATGTTGTCATTTCCATAATTTAGTTAATGGCATGAAGATAGATGTGAAGAAAGTTTTCTAAAACTTTTTTGAAAATGGTTATAAAAATATGAATTTACAATTCATCATCTGAAAACGATCATTAAAATTTGTTATTTATGTACCCAAGTTTTATTCAATAGCATTACACAAAATTTCATTCTTGTGGTGTAAACGAGTTTCAAGTTCTTTAACGGGACGAATAAACATAACCTCAATAAAACGTTGAAAATTCAATGAATTGGAACTCGTATCTGTCAAATAATCAAAGGTAGATATTTTATTCCTCTCTCCAGTGACGTGGCTCATAAACATACACGATGTTCTGTAATGACATGATGAAAACTACGGCAGTATTGATTATTATGCCTCTTAGTTTAATAGTAAGTATAGCTATTTGAAAAGACAATCTTATAACCTTATAATGAAAACTGTATCTGCTTGTTGCGTATTTTTATCAATTTACTGAATAATTATTTTACTTTCAGAGTATTGTGAACACTAAATTTTCAGCAGATGATTGTAAGCCATTAGGTTTTAATAAAGCTAATTTACTATGTTCAACTTGTGAAAAACTTGGCCAATTTAATTTATTAGATCTTTAGTAAGTAAATATGAAATTAAAAAAGTGCATTATAACTCTAATGAAAACTATTAAACACATTCGGTAAATTTTTTAGCGATAACTGCAAAGAATGTTGCTTAAAAGACGATGATTATGATGCAGCTGGTTCCAAAAAGTATCCAAAAGCAGTACTAGAAGTTTGTACATGTAAATTTGGAGCTTATCCGCAAATACAAGGTACATTGTAAATCTTAGTTATAGCTTGCAAATAGATTTTTAATTTATTATAAATGTTTTTATAGCCTTCATCAAAAGTGAACGACCTAGTAAGTTTAAAAATCTCCAAATAAAGTATGTACGAGGTCTAGACCCAATAATCAAATTACTGGACAAAGATAACAAAGTAGAAGATGTTCTTGATATACATAAATGGGACACAGACTCAGTGGACGAGTTTTTATCTACTCATTTGTCTTCAGATTGAACACTACAAAATGTTTGTGAATGTATGAACAAATTAAATTATAAAATCTTTTACTGAATCAAGTTTTTTGTACGGAAATGCAGATTAATCAAGATTCCTAAGTTGAATGTAAATTAAATAATTTTCTAAAGGATAATGAAAAAAATTGTTTTATCTGTTTCATTTATTTTGTTTATTAGTACTGATACATAAAGATCCAAGTGGAATGAAAATTCTTAAATCTATGATAACATCAATCATTTAGGTTTAGAATAATTGAGTTTTTTACAATAGAATTTTTTCTTCTCGAACTTCATCAATATATTGAATCGAGTCATAGGGAAATAATTGCAATTAATTTCATTTGATGAAATATCATAATTATTGTTACAAATTTATTCGTCCATAATATTTAATAATAAAAGTGTCACGCATGGACAATATTTTCATGAATTCTTAAAAGGTATAAAGAGGTGTGAAGCTTTTAATTGATTATATTATTCTTAGGACACTTTACATCGAAAATTATACAAAACTTTAAAAATAAATCAAAAAAACTAAATAAAACCTCATACTCATTGCCTTTCAATTTTATGAAAAATAGCGAATATTACAACAGTTCTTTGTCATCGAGTGGCTTTAAACCTACTTCAGTATTTATTGCAATAAAAGATTAATTAATATTGTTTTTTTTTCATATTTGTTTACACTCGCCAGACTTCAATTTTATTTCAAATAACGAATCGAAGAACGAGATTCTTCAAGAATATAATATTCATTTCATCCATTCTTAGATATTTTTATATACCTATATTCAAGCAAACGGAATATATATATACGGAATTGAATAACAAATCAATCTTTTATGAAATTTGACGGAAAATATCCCATAATACTTTTGAAATGTTCTAAATGATAGAGAAGGGTACGTGATCCATTTGATATAATAATTTATCGACGAGATCTTCGTGCTCTTCCACCTCGTCCACGCATATAACCACGACCACCTCTGGGCGTATTATTAGGAGTTACTTTCGGTGAAGCATTCACTTCACTCGAAGGAGTTATTTCATCTGTGTTATTTTTAATCTCTTTTTCTTCAACATTATTCACTGGAGTTTCGTTAATTGTTTCATTTTTATCAGTATTGTTAGTATTATTCACGTTCTCGCTCGGAACATCGTTCGTTAGATTTTGTTCTTTCGGCGTGAGCGTCACATTTGGAGCGGGCTCATTGTTTTCTTTCGAATCTCGATTTTCGTCTTCCTCAGATTCTGCGTCTGCTTCTAATGGATCATATTTTTCATCTCCATCGCATTTCTTTGATGAATTCATTTCTGCAGCATTATCTACAGGTTCTTTGGCATTATTTTCGGTAGCCTCTGGAGATTCAATTTTGCGTCTTTTCCAATTTCCTTCATATTCATCATCGTTCTCAGTATTTTTATTCTGTTGAAATGTCTAAAAGTGAATTTAATACTCGAATTAATACAAAATATGAAATACAGAAATATGAGAAAGAGAAGTGAAAAACGTTTTATACACACCTCAGCATAAACTTTATTTTCTTCGCTTTCGGAATTATTTGCTGCCGATCTAACTTCCTGTATGAAATTTCTAAAATGTGAAATACTGCGTAAATGAGCATTCATATCTTCAGGCAAAAGCATGAATCTACGGCATTTTTCGCAATAATATCCTTGAACTTCTTTAACCATAGATTTTCCTGTCATATTAAAATTTATATTCAAGTGTTTATATTTAAAAACAAGAAAATAATTTATTTGTTAATTATTTAAAATTATACCTATAGGAATTTGATTTTGTCTGCAATATTTATATGTTGGAGTTTTATATTTTTTGTCAGCCATATTTTCAACGATATCCGTTAAATACTCTTGATCTTCAGTAGCCTCCTCTTCTTTTTCAGTTTTAATTTCAGGTCCTACGTCTTTTTCTTCATCTTCAGCTGTACGCACTTCCGCTTCACCTTTCGCAAGTTTTTCTGTAAAACACCAAATTAATACTGCATTCTCTACCACATTCATATTACGAAAGTAATAACTTTCCAAGAGATACCTTTCTTTTTGTTAGTTTTTCGTTGCTCTTCGCATTGAACAACATTCTTCATGTGTGCGGGAGTTAAGCAATGTTCATCATATTCGATACGAGAAGGAAATTCTTTCACGCAAGGGAAACAACGTGGGTGCAAAAACGTCTTCAACTGTTGATGCTTTTCACTCTTCCTATGAGCCGACAAAGTTCCGTAAAAATTTAAATCGCACATTGTACAGTATTCCCGAACATTAAGATCGACGGACACCTAAACAAGAAATTGATGTTTCTTTAAGATTTGATGATTTCTCCTCAATTATTGCTTTCTCAGGATAAACAGTACATTGTACAATTAGAAAGGAAAATAAGACTACGTGGAGAATTATAATTCGAGCCAAGACATAATATTGCATATACTATTTTTTCTCATAACAACACCAAAGACTGGATTTCGATGCGCTCTCTTCCGGTCTTTGTACAATACACATACTCAGATTGGGGCAAAATACGTAAAATTCTTCTAATATACTTTCAGTATTGATATTAGAAAAATATTTTTTACCTTCTTTCCACGACGTTTCGAATTGGTCAAGGTAAGCTCACGCTGTTCTTCAGCAACTCGCAATTCATGCCTCATTAAATCTACTTTCAACTTGTACGACTCATCTAATTTTTCCATCATCAGTTGATGAGCTCGTCCACGTAAATGATTCTCGAATGACTAGAAAAGAAATAATAATTGAATTATAATTCATAGAAATAGTGAATAAACTGTGTAGGTAATGCAGTTCTTGTTCAAGATAAAAAACGTACATAACCATCCCACATATGCTTGTTACAAATATGACACATCATAAGATTCATTGGAACATCTTTATATCGACTTTCAGCATGCCTAGCCTCAGATTTCTTCCCGCTTGTTTTGGAATCTTTATCAGAAGATGTGGTTTTAGCTTCTTTTGTGTCATTTTCTGTTGAGGTCACATTTTCTGAATTTTCCTTATTTGATTCTTCACCGGTGTTTTCATTAGTTTTTATTACTACGCTCCTCTTCTCTTCTTTCCATTCCCTTTTTTTCTCTTCCATTGTTTCTTCGTCATTTTCATTACTATTTTAAATAAAAGAATTATTCTTTTAATAATCATACGAGAAATGATTTTTAATATTTAGTTTGAATATTTCAATTTAAATAATAATTAATAATATAGTCAATTAAGATTAGCACAATTAAGATAATATTCTGAACAAATTCAAATATATAATTATTAGTGTGTTGTGTACTATTTATGCGGGAATATTGGGCAAAGCATAAAAGTAATAAATGCTAATAGATTTTCGTATATAATAGAAAATTTAGTGTATACATATTCACTTTTAAACAAAGTAAGGTTGTGAACTACTCCCAACGAGTATACAAATATAAGATTATAGAGAATAGAGTTTTATGAAGACATTGCATCGAAATTTTATCGGATGCGTTAATGAATAATATTGATTTGACTTGAAAAACTTTGCATTCAACTTCATTAATCGCAGTGTATACGTTGATAAAATGAAGTCTCGTTAGAAAATACCTTAATCGGTAATTGGCGTAAAGTTTGAATTTTGCCAAGACATTTTTACGACATCAGGTCACCGAATGAGATTTACTGAAGTTTCGAAGAAACTAATCGCGATCACCGAAATCTTACCTTTTCGCAGCGGGACCCTCTGCTTTTTCATTATCAGAAGGCTTAACGTCCTGCTGTTCCTTTTTGCCAGCCTGATTTTGTTTAGAAGCAGGAGTCGATTTAGAAGACTTATCGTTGCGATGCTGATTTTGGTTTCCATTCATACGTTGATTGCCAGACTGGGGTGCACGAGAGTGTGGTGCAGATGGGCCACGTCGGCCAGCCGGACCATCTCGGGCTCGATTGCCCATCTAATTAATTTAGGTCAAAAACGACCAAACTAACATGAGAAGTTATCGAATCGGAGATGGTTCTGGGAACCATTGGAAACTTGGGAAAAAGAACTTCCATTTGAGAGCAGGACGTAAACAATCAAACATATGATCATAGTTTCTGTTTAAAGACAGAAGAAAAAGGAAAAAATTCCTGTTTCCGAAGATCATAAAGAGTATTATTTCTACTGACTTTCATTGGTACAATCATAGCCGACATAAAATATGTCATCTGATTGTAATATTTAAAAATTTATTCCCATGAATCTGGTTGGTTTAGCATAATAATTATTCCTTATAGGAAGAAATGTATTGTGCTGTATCAATATAATATCTAATTAATAATGCCAATTCATTTAAGAATGATTATATCGATAAGATTATGTAGAAGATTTATTGGCTGCAAAAAAATTGGCAATGAAGAAATAGACGACTATATTTTCAAGTTGAAATCTGGCCCATGGATCTATGGTTGTTTATGTAAAAGCTGAGAAAAAATGTTGTACAAAGAAGGTATTCCAACAGCAGTCAAATATATCATGAGAGACAAAATTCATCTGCATGTCTCAGCTACTTCATAAAATAGCTGTGTATTATATATTTAGAATAGAAGCCTAATTGAAATACCAAACGACGGATATTCATTGATGAATTTGAATTTTTTAACTAAATAAATACCTAACAATATACCAAAGACACAAAAACAAGAGAATATGGACTAAAGCTTGCCTATCATTATTTTCATTTTGTTAAAAATAAAATAGACTAATTCATACTTGTATATAATAACCTTTAACCAAAATTTTATATACCTTGTTATATGGCTGTGCTCTCTGATTCTTCATTGGATGGCGTACTTGACGATCATTGAATCGTCCAGATGGATAATTTTGTTGATTTGAAAAATTTGGTCCTGGACCTCCATAGTTATTACCAAGACTCAAAAGGGATGGAACCTGTATTCAATTATTCAATGAACAATAATGTTTTTTAGTACTAAGTACACATATAGAATTAAATATGTAATTATGTAAAAAATAAGAACTTACTTGGGGTTGTACTTCCTGCTGACTACGAACCAAATTGGCAAGAAGATTGCTTGCAATTGCTAACTGTGTTTGAGGCGATGATAAAGAAAGACTATTATTGGGGGTTGGTAAGATTCCTCTTCCTGGCATCATTCCTCCTTCCCAAGGATTCATTCCTCCTCCGCTGTTACCTCCTCCCATTCCACCACCTCCCATATTTCCTCTACTGCCTGCATTGTTGTTTGGCCCATGATTACCAAAATTTCGATTACCATAGGAATCTCTTTTCACTCCACGATTGAAAGACATTTTGTTCTATCAGAAGCTGTAAGATAAGGGAGATTATAGATACATTTTATTTAAAAATTCATCTTATTAAAACGAATCTATTAACTGAAACAATTTTAAATGTTAACAGTAAATCAGAATAATAAAAAATTTTTCACACTGAAACAGGACTTGGAAATTCTGTAAAATGATTAGAAATACATTAATCTATGAAGTATACTAGTCCGGCGTCCTTTCAAACGAATATCATTTCCATCGAACTATCTTTTCAAATTATATAGGAAGAAATGAATTTGAATCATTGATTATTACTTTTTAATATTATGCATGAATGAAATGTAAAATTACTCACTCTTTATGCAATAAAGTGATCCACAACAATAGTTTGAATGAATAAACACAACTGGAACGAACGCTTAAACGTCGGATGCAAATGGAGACGATACACGAATACAATCAAACAGATGATGCACACATACAACGCGTACGTAGTCACAAACCTGGTGTTACAATCATCATGATACGTAACTGCCTACATTTCTCTAAATTACCACCACAGCCAATCAGTGGTTTGGAAATTCTAAGATAGCGTCGGCCATTAGGTTTCTCTTTCTAACCCTCTTCCTTGCATACTTCATGAAACGTAAAATATACGTAAAAAATGGCGGCTGCATTTAGATTAAAAAACTTCGTTAAATTAGGAAAAAATTTGACAAAACCAATTTATTTTAACCCTGCAATAAATCTCCAACAGAGACAATCTAAATTTTTACCAGGTAAATAATTCACAATGACTGTCATCAGATTTTTCTCATAGAAAACTGAGCTATTTCACAATGTTAGGTTATGAAGATAGATTTTATGAAAATTTTAAATTACAAAGTTTTAAAATAACAATAAAATAATATTCAAATATTTACAGTTATTAGCAATGGCTACATGCGATTCTTTTCTTCTCAAACTGCAACACAATCCACACCAGAATACCATAATATAATAAAAGATACTGAAAAATCTACAGGTAATTTTTATTATAGAATATCAGCATTCTGGAAAGTTCTTAATATTAATTATATTTCATAGGTGAAAAGGCCAAACATGAATTTCAGTCAGAAACAAGAATGTTATTAGATATTGTAGCTAAATCTCTATATTCTGATAAAGAGGTAACGATAATTGTATTTTATTATTTGCAAGAAATAAATTTCTATTAACAGAATACTTTTATTCACAGGTATTTGTAAGAGAACTGATTTCCAATGCAAGTGATGCTTTGGAAAAATTACGCTATATAAGGCTCAGCGATGAAATAGCAAATAAAACAGCAGGAGACCGCAGTTTAGAAATTCACATTAGTACTGATAAACAAAATCGTATTTTAACAATTCAGGACACAGGTATAGGGATGACTAGAGAAGAAGTAATATCTAACTTGGGTACCATTGCTCGCTCTGGATCTAAAGTAAAATATAACTATTCATTACAGATGTACAAAATTTTCTTTGCAATAGTAATAATACATTATAATGATATTTTATCTTTCTAGGCATTTTTAGAACAACTCAAAGATAAGCAAACATCTGGTGATGCATCACAAATTATTGGCCAATTTGGTGTTGGCTTTTATAGTGCTTTCATGGTTGCAGATAAAGTAGAAGTTTTCACAAAATCATTTGCTCCAGATGCTGAAGAACTCTGCTGGTCTTCAGATGGGTAAGTAACTGTGCATTTCACATAAACAATAGAATAGAAATTTCATTACTACATAAAAAATATAACAAAATTATTGATTTGATTTTCAAAGATCTGGAACATATGAAATTGGGAGTGCAGAAGGAGTACAACCCGGAACAAAAATTGTAATTCATCTGAAACCAGACTGTAGAGAATTTAGTGATGAAACTGTAATTAATGGTATGGAAAAAACATTCTTTTTACCTCATTACATAATGAAGATAAATCATTAAAAGACACTGTTTGTAGATATTATAAAAAAGTACAGTAATTTTGTTGGTAGCCCAATTTTTGTTAATGGAAAAAAAGCAAATACTATCCAGGTGTGTAAAAAGTAATTTATATAGCACGTATAAAATACCGATATTGTATATATTTTTAGCCATTGTGGATGAAGGACCCTAAAGATGTACCACTGGAAGAACACATTGAATTTTACCGTTTTATTAGTAATTCATACGATAGTCCACGATTCACTTTGCACTATTCAACTGATGTTCCTCTAAGTATCAAAGCGCTCTTGTATTTCCCTGAATCTAAGCCAGGATTATTTGATTTAACTAGAGATGCAACTTCTGGTGTGTCACTCTATAGTCGCAAAGTTTTAATTAAAAGCAAAGCAGAGAATATTTTACCAAAATGGTTACGTTTTGTGAAAGGCGTTGTTGATTCAGAAGATATTCCATTAAATTTAAGTCGAGAATTATTACAAAATAGTGTACTAATTGGGTAAGTAGGAAAGTAATACTTTATCGTGCATTATATTAAAAAATCGACTACTTATAGGAAATTACGAGATGTTCTAACTGCACGCATTTTAAAGTTCTTGAATGAAAAATCACTCAAACAAATAGAAGAATATAACAGTTTTTATGAATGTCACGGTTTATTTTTGAAAGAGGGAATTGTAACCAGTAATAATCAACATGAAAAAGTAATGTCACTTGCGTTGTTGTAATTATTATAAATATATTATATATTCACGAACGATATTTCTTTTCAATTTATAGGAAAATATTGGTAAATTATTGCGTTTTGAATCGTCCGCATCAACTCCTGGAGAATTGGTGAGCTTAACGCAATATTGCAGTCGTTTGGGACAAGGTCAAAAAGACATTTATTATTTATCAGCACCAAGGTAAATTTATTTTCATTTTTATTATTAATGAAGTATATTTCTGCATAAATTCCACACACGCGTGTTTGGAGAAGGTACAAAAGCTACAATTACCCTAGTAAATCAAAAAGTGATTCTCTGGATCCCGGCCCGAAAGTGCGAAGTCTCGGCTTTGCCTCGATTCCTCTATCCAGTGTGCCAGGAAATCCAACTTCTTAGCCTTGGGTTGTAATATACTATTTCTTCATATATACTCATGCTTTCTAAAATTTGATTTCTAGCCGAGCTTTAGCAGAGAAATCTCCATACTATGAGTCACTGAAGAAACGCAATATCGAAGTTCTATTTTGTTACGAACCGTACGATGAATTAGTTCTCATGCATTTAAGAGAATTTTCTTCTCGACGTCTCACTTCTGCAGAAAAAGAAATGCGAGATCACACAGATGCTGATAAAGATGAGAATCTCGGTGAGTTAGCAGGTTTATCATTCAATATAATTTTCTTGAATAATTATAATAATTTATTTTTTCAGGTTTGTTGAATAAGCAAGAAATGGACAATCTCATCAATCATATGAAAAAAGTTCTGGCGAAAAAAGCTTTTGACATTCGAATGACTAGTCGACTTGAATCTTATCCATGCGTTGTAACTGTACAAGATATGGCTAGTGCAAGACATTTTTTGCGCACGCAGAGTCAACAAATTGACGAAGAAATGAGATATAATCTTCTTCAACCTCGTTTGGAAATAAATCCAAATCATGAAATCATCAAAAAATTATGTACGATTTCCACTACTAACCCCAAATTAGCTGATCTTGTTATACAACAGGTATGCCTATTCGGAATTATATTTTTTATATGGAACTTTCGCTAAACTATTGCAAATAATTATTTTTTACAGCTTTTCGGCACCGCGATGGTTGAAGCAGGTTTAATTGAAGATTCTAGAAAATTAACATCACAAATGATCGAACTAATGACTGTAGCTTTGGAAAAATATTAGTAAATATATATCTTTTATATAATTCTAATTAGAATGAAATTTCCTATGTAAATAATATCAAATTTTAAATAAACTCGTTTTAATTTATGACTTTTGTTGAAATTTTATTACCTAAGAAGGAACAGGAGATGGGTCATCGAAAATATACATGCAACTTAGGCAAGATTTGTTTCTTTATTACAATAGGTTGATCTTGTACAAATTAATGATAGTTTTATACAATAATAACAAATCAAATATCACGATTTACGAAAGTTTTGTGATATCGATATGTATTCTACTAGTCGTGGCTAGTTGGAAATATTTGTGGAATTTTGTATTCAACTCATTCATAAATCTTGTCCATGTCATTTTTAGTTATCGGTGAATGACATTGACATTGTAATACTATGGCAGTAAAAGTACTCTATAAAACTGAATTTTACATTTAAAAAGCAGATAAATCATGTACTTAACACATCGTTAAAATATATCGATAAAAATTAATTTACAATGGCTAACGTAGAAAAAGTTATATAGCCGGAAATGTGAGATATCGAAAACTTTGCTTTCGTGATTTCGACCAGTGTACACTGTCATCGTATAATTCTTATTAAAATTAGTTCTGATTTTTAAAATTATTCGTTTAAAACAAACTGAATATTATTTGCAATAATTAATAATTAAAATTTTCTAAATTAAATCTGTACAAAATTAGTTCATTCTAATATAGAATAAATAATTCATGTTCGACCGTATTTGTATCAATGATCGTGATTAATATTCAGGAAAGAAAGACAATCTAATTTAAACTTATTGAAGAAGTAGACGATGATTTTATTTTTGGTCAACAGATGTTCACCCTGTTTCGCAACAATGTTAAATATAATTTGCTAATTTACATTAATAAATACGAGCGAGATAACTGCAGTGTTCTTTACTGAACAGGAACATAAGAATGAAGTTGCCAAAGGAATTCTATTACATATACAGAACACATACCTCACTCGAAGCTGCCACTCCTAACTTAAAAATATATAACAGTATTCTCAAGAGATGTTACAATGATCGATAACTTTTAGGCACGTTTAAAAACGGGCAGTACTTTTTCTGTCGCGTGTATAAAAATTATTTAAAAAAGAATGCATTGTTTTATATGGCATTGAGAATTAATTGGCAGTTTGTAAAATATTATTTTTGTCACGTATATGAGGAAAGTTTAATGATGAAAAAATACGTATTGGAAATTGCGTAAACAAAAGACGGTTAGAGCAGTACGAACAGCGGTCATTCGTAACGTCGCTGTGCAGTCTTATTTTATAGTAGATAAGAGTCGAAGCGTGATATAGTATTAGCACCATATACATAATTGTTGACCGAATCGTTGGTGACTTAAACCGAATTCAAACAGAAATATCGAAGATAAATGGAACGTTGACCTGGCTTATCTTATATAAGTTCGAAAAGGAATGCGGCCCTGTCGCGTATCATTAATTTCGTTTATAAAATGTCTGGTTTCAACGTTATAATTATGATACAATATGATAGTATTTGATCATCGTATAAACATTATTATCATCACAGTAAAAATATTTTTTATTTTCTTATTTATCAAATTGCGCTCGCTGCGACTCGAAACACGCATATGCTACATCATACGCTGACGTCCCAAAGCAGCCCATCGTTTATCTTTCACTAGAGTCATTCATTTGCACGCTATTCTAAGCATTACTTATATTTTACATTTTTAAGTAGTCCGATTCATTTACAAGTAATTAAAATAAAGTCAGTTAGCGATTAATAAAAATACATAACCATACTTATTATATTTTGTTCACTGGAAATATATTTACGGGTAATATTTACGATTAAAGAATAGATCGTTAAATAATAGTCATTGGTCTGACGCGGTCAAGATTAAAATTACTTTTGTTTTTATTCCACGTAGTGAATTTCTCTCGTCAACAAGATTATCGATTATTCACAAACTTCTTCTAGATGCCCCAAATTGTTCTATAAATATCTCATCCTCTCTGGTAGAGTAAACAAAAAAAAAACGAAATTTCACACCGAATAAACAAAATTTACGATGGTCCACATTTTTAGCTCATGTCAGAACGATATCGAAAATGACTACACTCAAAATTTCTATCGGCGAGTCCTCAGTCATATATATATACACGTGCATCTAAATTATCCTCTCGCCGATATTCATTTTGTACAAATAAACCAAACAACCTCAAATTTCACGTCGAATGAAATTTATCTAAAATTAAAACGCCCACCGCGCGTTGTGCGAAAAAACGGAATTAAGTACGCTGATACCTAAACTCTACCCTGAAATTGGAGATTCGAGGCACGGTGCATATCCTAAGATCATAATTTAAACACCGTTGGCCACTCTCGGTGAAAGCACGCCCGGTGACGTGTCTACGTTAGCTGCTTTCCGCTCGCCTAGCTGCCTGTACAGATATTTCTAGCTACCACGATATAACGACTATGTACAAAATTCCATACGCGCGAGATTTCGATCGGATCCCGTTCGACGAAGCCATTGCGCAAGGCGAGATCTCGTTTCGGTCCATTCCGGACACCCGTCGCTGGCTTACGTCACACCGAAGTCTGGGTAACGTTTCCGGACAACCACAGCCGGCCGTTGCTCTTCTGCTCGGCTATCTCGTACTCGGAGTCGTCGATCTCGCAGAGGTTCGTCGAGAGATCGCTGTTGCTCGTCGCGCCCCCCAACAGAGAGTTTCTCTCCTCGAGGGTGGTTATCACGGAACCGATCTCATCCGCATCGTCGCCCTTGTGGCATCGGTTACGTCGGCTACTCGGGAAACCGTAAGGCACTACGTCGTCTTCCTCGTCGTCGGACTCGAGCGTGCCGAGCCGACCGTTCAGGGGATTCGTCTCGTTCTCGGTGTCCGTGTGGATGTTGTAATGCGGGAGGTATGAGTTCGGATGCCGCAGATAGCTCTCCGAGCCCTTGTACTTGTACTCGCCCTCGCCCCCGCTGTCGAGAGGATTCAATCGCTGAGTCTCCGAGCATTGATACTGCTCCGAGAATTCCGTACCGCACTCGGAGTCACCCACGTACTCGGACTCCTGGTCCTCGTTCAGGGTCGAGATGTCTCTCGTCGGGTCTATTGGACCGTGCACTGAAAATTTCCCTTCTATTTAGAAATTCTTTCCTCCTTTCGGATATCGAGTGTTACGTAAACAGGTATAGGGGTGTGTTTCACGGTTCTACTTACGCAGTGGTATCTGATGAGTGTTCGATTCGTTACTTTCGTTACTGTGGAAGCTCGATGAGTCTGGAACTTCGCTGCCGGGTACCTCCGTAATGTTTGGCAAGGGGTTTTGACTCGGTCTGACCCAGTCTGAGCAATCCCAGTGATACCCTGCGAATCGAATACATTGGAATATTGACGTATGGTAATACTCGCTACGTGGTTCGTTCGATAACTATATCGAGCGGCAATAGAGTTAATACAGTTAAGAGATCGAAAGAGGAAGGGAAGAAAATTAAAAGGGAATCTCAGAAGCGAAGCGCCCAAAATTTTTCTATTTACAAAGATGTTCAAATTCATTGAAACTAAGATACTCGTGACGAGCACCGACTCGTTAGAATATACGAATGTGAGCCTCTTTCGGATTACAACGGCTCGACTTACCACCAACGATGCGAGGATCATCCTCGATGGATGTTAGAGAAGCGATAGAGGTCCCACCTCCGTGAGGAACTCGACGAGTAGAATTTAGTAGAAGTCCTCCAGTGGTCAGCTCTGGTACCACTGGGCTCGCTCGTTTCAGGTCTGTTAGTGCACACAATACAACACACCGGTGTTAATTGAGTTCTCTATATGGCGGATTCAGTGAGCGACAAATCACTATAAATATTAAATATTCGATCCGATGCCCGTTCGTCGGGCATCGCGTTTACGCGTTTTAACGCGTAAAAATTCCAAGTACGCGAATTCATCATCGGCTACATTTATAAACTACTCAAAAAAATTAAGAACACACTCGTCATTTTTAAACGGCTGCGTTTCAGCTGAAAATGAAACAGTTGAGTCACAGCCATTTGAATACGATAACTGTCCCCTTAATTTTTTCGAGGCGTGCACCTCGAATATTCAGTTCGATATACATTGTATATTATCGAAAAGACAAAAATTTAGCGCGATTGGACGCTCATACTTAGCAATTCTAAGGACAGTAAAAGAGGATGAATCAAAGTGAAACGAGAAGCTAACGCATAAATGCATGCTATTTAAGCAAAATAAAAAGTTAAGAAGCTACGTTGTTTCTCTCGGGGAATTCGAGCAACGCATCCGACTCACCGTTCTTGATCTTAGTCGTGTCCGTGATGAAGGAAGCGAGCTGCATTTGCTCCTGCCAACTCGGCTTATGAAGGCTATCCGTGTCGCTGCCCGTGGCATTTCCGCCGACAGGATTGGCTAAGGTCAAGGACGGAGGAGGCACGGGAGTGCTGCGATTGAGATTTCTCAAATAATCGGGTGGGAAATTCTCCAATTCGTCACCGGCGCTGCCGTAGCTTCTCAGTGTGTCCAAATTATTCAAGGCTACTGCTGCTGCGTTATGGTACGTGGTCGGTTCGTTGTTCGAGCTTGGAGTGTAGGAGGCGGGTCTGGGAGGACATTGGGGAGGTTCTCTCTGCAAATGAAAAATCACACGAAAACCTTAAACTCAAAGCGACACGCTACGTCCCGTTTTCTTATCTTTTTTCTTTTGTTTTTGGAGTGGACGAGAAAGGGATTGCCAACTTAAACTTAATTGCACAAATATTAAAGAAACAAGAATTTTTCTACTCAGCTCTCTGATCTTGTCGAGTGTGTGCATGCTGTCGATGATCGAACTTAAATGAGCGAAATAACTCTCGAAAAAACAAGTCAATGTACCTGTATAACTTCCAAATTGCTCAACTTGGAGCTCCGCTTGAACTCGTGCTCGTTCGGTCGCGCCGAGTTCAGGACGATTTGCTTCCTAGTTTCGTTATTGATATTGTTGGCCCGAGCTCGGGTCCGTTTGATTCTTATTCTGCGGAACGTGAAGAACAGGATGACGAGGAAGAAGTTGGCTATCACGGCTATCGCGATCCACATGAGTTGCTCCCAAGTTATCCTGAAGTGGCTGGAGATGATCGGCGTGGAGTAGGCCGGGTTGCCGCAGTTGGAGCCCGTCATGTTCGGTGGGCAGATACACCTGTATGTTCCGATCTCGTTGATGCAGGTGCCGCCGTTCGTGCAAGGGTTGGCATCGCACTCGTTCACGTCTGTTTCGCAATGATCTCCCGTGAAGCCCTGACACTTGCAAATCGGTCCGCTGTTGCCCTCTTCGCAGACTCCTCCGTGAATGCAAGGATTCGGAGTGCAGTATCTTCCAAACTCGCAACGTTTGCCTTTGAGACTCGGCCCGGCGCATTCGCAGGTGTAATCGCCTCCTTCGGGTGTCACTCTGCATCGTCCACCGTAGAGGCACGGCGAGGACGCGCAGGGGTCCGTGTCAATCTCACAGGCTAACCCGGTGAACCTGCCGTGACATTGACACTCGTAGCTGTCACCTCCAGATTCTTTGCAAGTTCCTCCGTTCTGGCAGGGCTGAGATCCGCATATTCCAGGAGGTACGAGTATCGAAGTGTCGCAGCTGAATTTGACGTTCGCGAAGCGTTTGAGGATGGCCACGCTGCTAGCCCCGCTCATGTGGAGAGGCACCGATACTTTGGCGATCCTGACGTCGTCCATGCAACCCACGAAGCCGCGCTGCACGTCCTCGAAGCCGAGGATCGATGGATGTTGTCTGACCTCGGCTCCGAGGTACAAGTCGTCGGATTGTAGGTTCAGGATGTCGTTGATGCCCGGTGCGGAGCCGTGCGCGACGTGTTTGCCGTCCACTACGAGCTTTGCGCTGTTGCTCTCGCGCTCCAGGAGAACCTCGTGCCAGCGGCCGTCGCTGACGTAGACGCTGCTGACTCGGACGAGACCCTCGCCGCTGCCCAGGTCGAACTTGTACTGCACCACGCCATTGACGACCTCCAGGATGTTGTAGTCTACCTTGCCGGATGCGTACATCAAGTTGCCGGTTGGTTGGACCGTCCTGATGCTCATCGACAGGCTCAGACGATCCTCGATGGTCTGCCTCAACAAGGACTTCTCGATCCTGTAGCGAGCGTAACTCTTCCCACTGAACGATATCGGATTTCTAGGGATGTAGCAGGACTCGTCGTGGCACTTGGATATGTCGATGTCGCAGGTTTGACCGGCGAAACCTTCCGGACACTGGCAGGAGTATCCCTGGACCGAAGAGTCCGGCACGCAGACTTTAAATAGCGGGCAAGGATCCTGAGCGCACTCGTTCACCACGACCTCGCAGTGGTTTCCAGCGTATCCTTCCTTGCAGCTGCACTCGATTTTGTGACGATGGCGGGGGGACACGAAGCTCATCACGTCTGTCGCGACGGGTGTTATAATCTTCGGGTCGAGGACGATTCTGTCGTGACAGTCGCCGTAGACGCAGTATCCTTTGTTGCACTTGAATCTGACTATCTCTTCGACAACCAAGTTCGTAGTTTCCTCGAGTTCCTCCACATGCTGGTTCAACGCCTCGCGAATATCTTCGGAGGAGTAAAAGTTTATCGGGCCGAGAACGGTCGGGCCCTTCCGGACAGCGAAGAGCAGGTCGAGGTCGTTGTGAACCGCCTGCCGAGTGGCTCGCGATTTTATCAAATTCGTCTCGTCCGTGGACGGTTGAACGCTGATGATTATTATATCTTTCAATCTGCAGTTCATGGCGTTGCGAATGGTCCGGATGAATCCTTTCCGGTGGCTCAGCATAAAATCTTCTGGGCTAACTTCGCGGAATCTCACGATCACCGAGTTCTCCAACATTTTATCTGTGACTAGTTCTACGTTGACTTTTACGGTGGAGTACGTGTAGAATTTGCCGTCGGTCACGCTCACGTTGATTTTATATTCACCGACGTCGAGTCTGGGGAAGGCGACCAGAGTGCCGTTGGCCTGATTAATTTGGAAGAGGTCGGTGTTCGAGGGCACGGAGGTCGACGCGAGGGCGTACGTCAGCGTGTCGTATTTATCTTGATCATTGGCGTGTATCTTGCCGATTATACCACCGGGATACTCGTCCATGTAAGAGTTTATTACGATTTCGATGGGCGTGATTACCGGAGGATATTGAGATTCCTCGATTATTTTGATAACCACCCACGCGTCCGAATAAAGAGGAGGGCTGCCGTTATCGAACACTCGCACGTGAAGTACGTATTTGTCTTTCACTCTGTTGTTAAATTTAGTGGCAGTTCGGAGCGTGCCGTCCTGTTCCAATCTGAAGGCATCGGCTTCGTTTCCAGATCTGAAGTCGAAAGTGTATGGATCGGCATTGGGCGCGGTGTCGGCGTCATTCACCACGAATTGCAATACTATATGTCCGATTGGTTTGTCCTCTTGAATAACCGCAGTGTAATTCTCACTGGAGAACAGCGGAGGATTGTCGTTTGCGTCCAGAATTTCAATATTCACCATAACAGAACTGTATAACATTGGAATGCCGTTGTCTCGAGCTTGTACTTCTAATATGTAGGTAGAAACCTGGAAGGGGGACAGTGTTATTTGTCGATGATCGAATAAATATGTAGTACATTTATCAAAAATTTTATTTACCTGTTCTCTATCTAATGGCGCGAACACAGTAATTTGACCAGTTTTTTGATCGATAGCAAACTGTTTATGTCTATCTCCTCGCTCGATAAAGTAAGAAACTTGTCCGTTTTCACCGCTGTCCAAATCAGTTGCGTATATCTACGAGAGAATAAACCGATTAATCGAATGCGTAAAAATTTATCGGTATTTTACCAAGATACCTACTTTTGAAACTTTTTCACCAATTCTGGCATCTTCGCGCACCGCAGCTCTGTAAGATACTTCGCTGAAGATGGGCGCGTTATCGTTGCTGTCGAAAACAGTAATATTGACCGTAGCGTGGTTACTCAAAGGAGGTATGCCACCATCCTTGGCTTGAATAGTTAAGAAGTAATCCCTCGCGCGTTCGTAGTCAAGTTGTTCGGCTACGGTTATGACACCAGTGCCTTTGTCGATTTGGAATTTCTTGTGTTCGTTACCCCCGACGATGTAATAATAAACCTCCGCGTTAACTCCGGTGTCCTTGGAAGTAGCTAAGACAGTTGTTACTTCGGAACCGACGAGTACGTTCTCGGAAATATTCGCGAAGTAGGATTTCGAGGTGAATTCCGGAGGATTATCATTGATATCTTGGACATTCACGATCAAGGTAGCTATGCTAGCGAGTTGAGGCGTTCCTTGGTCGACAGCTTGGATCGTTACGTTGTACATAGCTTTGGTTTCTCTGTCCAGCGGTTTCGATAGCGTTACGATACCGCTGTCGGCTGCTATGGAGAACTGCCCGTCCGCGGAGTCGATGAAATCGTATTTGATCTTGCGATTGATACCAATGTCGTTGTCAGTGGCGTGAACTTTTGTCACGAGCGTGCCAACTTCGACGTCCTCCGCCAGAGTCGAGCTGTAAGGCTGCATAGTGAATTTCGGTGCGTTGTCGTTTAGATCGGAAACCAGTATTTCCAGTTGCGACGAACATTCCCACGCCGGCTTATCCCTGTCTTGCACGTGAGCCGTCAGCGAGTACCTCGCCTGCGTTTCTCTATCCAATTGTCCGATCGTCTTGAGCACTCCGGTTTCTTTATCCAGCGAGAACTTGTCGTTGTTATCACCGGTTAAATAGAATCGTAATTTCGCGTTCGGCTCGTCGTCGTAATCGGTGGCTAATACGGTCAGAACGTAGGTACCGGGGTGCGAACCTTCCGATAAAATTTCTCGATAACGATATTTCAGGCAGTACGGTGGATTGTCGTTCACGTCGAGAACCTGGACGGTGACTTTCGTGTGGAACACGAACTTGCCGTCCGTACCAACGATGCTTAGCTCGTATCGATCGATTGTCTCTCTGTCGAGAGCTTTCGCCACGTACACCTCTCCGGTCGATCTGATTTGGAATTGAGTTCTCGAGTCTCCCGATGTTATATAAAATTCGATCGGCGTGTTAACGTCCGAGTCTTTATCCACGGTGACTAGTTTTACGACGACCGTGCCTGGCAGAGCGTCTTCGTTCACTGTGGTTTCGTAGCTGTTATCGACAAATGCTGGAGAATTGTCGTTATAGTCCTTCAATTTAACGTGAACAAAGGTCCGCGCGAAATGCTTCGGATTTCCGTTATCGGTAGCGACGACCTGAGACAGAAAAATAATTTGTTTATTCGATGAAAATAGCTGTTGCTCGATCGTAGACGATACGTACCTGGAATTTGTACTCTGGCTGCTTCTCTTTGTCGAGCTGAACTAACGTCGTGATCCATCCAGTGTAGGCATCCACGGTGAAAACATTCGCCAGATCACCTATATCCGACCCGAACGAATAACGAACTTCTCCATTACTACCGAGATCTTTATCGTGAGCTATGACTTTCAATATCGACGTTCCTTCTTCTATATTTTCAGCAAGATTGATGCTATAAGGGTTGCTTTCGAACTTTGGAGCATGGTCGTTCTCATCCAATACCTGAAGAGATATCTGAGCGAGTGCTGTCAGAGGTGGGCTAGAATCGGTTTCGGCCAGAACTCCGATTAAATGGTTATCTTTAATTTCTCGATCCAGCGATCTGGCTATAGTTATCTGACCATTGGAATCGATAGCAAAAAATGGGGAATCTTCACTGCCGGATACTATGCGATAAGTTACAGTGCTGTTCGTTACGATTTTCAATCTCGTAATAGGAGTACCGATCGGTGATGCCTCGGATGTGAAGAATTTGTCCTCTTTGCGTTCGAAAAGTGGTGGCACATCTCGCGAGCCCATGATGTAAATATTGACCGGTACGTCAGCGTGATGTGTGACCGAACCTTTGTCTTCGGCACGGATAAATAGTTGGAAAAGTTGATTCTCTGGAATATTTTTGATAATTACGAACGAGTTATCGACTGAAAATACAGAAATTGCTTATCGAGCTACTCACCCCATGGGACGGCGCTTTTCAGCAAGTATAAGGAACCGGTATCGGGATTTATGCCAAACAAATCCTTGGCCTCTGAATTTTGCGGCTCGTAGATAGAGTACACGATCTTGGCGGCATCATCCTCATCTGCATCCTGAGCCTTGACTCTCAGGAAGGGAATCTTCACAGTTAAATTTCCATGAATCGTCGCTTTATATTCTCTCAGCAAGAAAACCGGGGCATTGTCGTTCTCGTCTCCGACTTTGACTCTGATCGTAACGAATCCTGATCTACCTCCGCCATCGGTGGCCATAACCAGGATCTCGTAAAGTTTTTGCTCCTCTCGATCCAACTTCTTCCTCGTGACTATTTCCCCGGTGAGTTTATTTATATCAAAGACTTCTTTCATCGAGTCGGATAGAATGCTATAAACGACCGTTCCATATTCGCCGAAATCCTTGTCGGTCGCTATTACGCTCGTGACTAATCGACCTGTCGGGTAACGTCATAATCATTCGTAATCAATCGTCCAAAATTACCGTGATAAATCAGAATGTACTTACCTGGCATTTGATTTTCCAGAACTGTTACTTCAAATATTGGATTGGGGAAAGTTGGATTGTGCCTGTTAGCCGGTAAAATTTCGATTTTGACGCGTGTGAAGCTGGTGTAAACGCCGTCCGTTACGGAGACGTTGAGCATGCTGAGTTTCTGCTCGCCAAAGTTCTGCATGTTTATCAAAGATATAACGCCCGTTGACGAATCGATATTGTAAGTTTGTTGATCGTTGCCGCCCACAATCGTATAGGTCAGTTTCTCATCCACGTAATCGGGATCACTGGCTGATACGACCGTCACGAATTGACCACGCTCGGCGTGCTCGGATAACATGCAGGTGTATGAGGGTTGCTCGAACTTGGGCGGATTGTCGTTCATGTCGATTACAGTCACCCAGACGTGAGCCGTGCTCGACAGTCTTGGAACACCTTCATCGGTCGCGATCACCGTCAAGTGGTGAGACTCGCGCGTCTCGTGGTCTAGCGACCTCTTTAGGTAAATAACACCCTCGTCCGGATCGATGTGGAACAATTCGTTGCTGTTCTCCGTGTCGTTTTGTA
The DNA here is from genome assembly GCA_003055095.1 of Goniozus legneri. Classification (NCBI taxonomy): domain Eukaryota; kingdom Metazoa; phylum Arthropoda; class Insecta; order Hymenoptera; family Bethylidae; genus Goniozus; species Goniozus legneri. The sequence continues at coordinate 73,618 of NCVS01001800.1, read as the reverse complement.
TAGCGTAGTGAACTTTTTGGTTGATTCCTGTTGAATAAACGATCAAAATTTATATCTCATTTTTTTGTTTACCGAAATGTTTTGTAGATAATCTCTTACCAGTGTCATTGTCTCGGGAGGTGACTTTCAGTATGGACGTTCCGAAAGACGTAGCTTCCGAAACAGAGATGTTGTAAGAGTCTTGACTGAATTCCGGAGGACAGTCGTTGACGTCGAGAACGAGGATACTGACTAGGACTTCTGCGTAAACTCCCGACAGGCTGTCTGTCGCTCGAACCGTTAACTCGTACTGTTTCTTCTGTTCGTAATCCAGCTCATCCACCACATAGATTACACCTAATTTATTGAAGAGAAGATTGTAGAAACCCAAAAGCACACTATGTAGCGATATGTGTACGAATTCGAAAAATAATGACTTTTACGAATTTTTTCGTAAATCGTATTATTTGGATTTTTTTTACGATTGCTACCGGATTCATACACATCGAAACACTAATGAATGCAGCTGTGTATTTGACACGCAATCACGAGTTATTGTAAATGATTTTGCGGATGTTACCATAATGTTTGCACAATTCAATGTTTCAATTCATTAATATTAAAATTTTCATGAATATTGAAAAATATTTGATTGAAGGTGCAAACACATCATGCAAAACTGATCGAAGCTATGAATGTTCGGTGAAATAAAAAAAATGTGGAAAAAAAAAACAATCACATCTCGTTATTAATTAAATTTCGGAGTGTGATCAAGAGAAAATTAAAGACCGTGCGTAAATCACATCGAGCACGTAAAACAAACACGTAAATTCTGGTTTGGTTTGATAATATTGACTCGAGTTCTTGTTGGGATGAGATAAAGATTATGAGTTTAGGTATTTCTGAAAGGAAGTGTTCGCATTTAAAGCTTCTCTGTGTAAAGAAGAAAGCCCCTTTGTAAATTGAGAATAGGAGCATGCTTCGATAAATTATTCTGTTAAATTGTTAATTCAGTATGATTTTTACTCGATGGTAATGTGTTAAATAGATGCATGAAACTAAATTTGAGTTTGATGATATAAATGACAATAATAATATGGTCATTATTACTATTGAAATATCGAAGAGAGATTTGAAAATTATTATGCGATACATGCACAGGCAATGCGTTATGAATCGGCTGAGTTTCGTTATTTTTATTGTCGATATATCCGATATGAATTTTAAAAAAATGGGCAATTTTTGTCCCTTTTGTATTCAAAAAATGTGATTAGTTGGAAAAAATCATTATATGTATCAGTTGTGCGCCAACATACAGCAGTGCAATAGTATTATTATATAGCGACATGATAGACGCAAAGAATTTGTACTCATGTATACTCACAAGGACCATTGTTACTGTCAGGGGCTGCGAAACAGGGAGATACAACAAAATTTTAATTTATAATTTCGAAATAGGTGTTTATATAAAGGATTTAGAAAGAAGGAATTATAAAATTTAGATACATCGAATCGAGTAAATAAATTTCCTAGTGTCTACGCTCTTAATACATTCTATTACGTTTTATTCATATCGTGAATTAGTGGTGGTTAAATTTTAAAATTACATTGAGTATTAATTTTATCATGTGTCACCCATTTTCCGTTACTTCACCGCTACCTTGCAATAGCGTAAATTTTTCTTTATGCGGAATTGTACAAAAACGTATTATCGCCCGCTTTTACGTTCATATTTCATGTTAAATATATGGCGACGCTAAATCGTAACTTAATTTCAAAAAGTAAAAAGTAGCTTGGAATGGAATTTCCGACTCACCGGTATTGAAGTCTAGAGCAAATTCTTCGAAATCATTGCCTCTAGTGATGCTGTATATGAGTTTGCGATTCAATGGTGACTCAGCTTGAATAGACAGAGCAAGAGGAGAATGTACTTCGATGCTTTCGAGCACGCTGTCGGTGTAAAATTGCTTGTCGAACACTGGCATCGAACGATCTATCACCTTCACATTGACTGGCACTTCAATGGAACACGGCGTTATTCCTGAAATTATATTTTGCATATAAAAAAAATGCATTCGTAATGAGCCCTGAAAAGCGTCGTTACATTCGCACGCTCGAAAACTTACCGCCGTCGTACGCGGCAATGGTGAGCTGATATTCCCGATTATGACCTTCCAAGTTTTGCTTCAAAGATATTTCTCCAGTTTTGCGACAAACTTTGAAAAGTTCTCCGTGTCCTTTCTTCAATTCGTATCTTACTTCTCCATTGTCGCCACTGTCCATGTCGATTGCGTGTACCTGAAGAACGACAAATATATGAGTAATGAAAAAATTTTCACTCCATTTTTTTGAGTAATGTATCTTTTACCTTCGTGATCACGTCTCCTTTCTGAGCATCGACCGATACCACCGCATAATAAGGTAGATTGACAAACATGGGGCAGTTATCGTTTATATCGAGTATAGTGCAATTTACGATGACATGTGCAACGCGTGGTTTTTCCTTCGGGGTCAACTGACTCTTCGCCTCGACGATCAACTCGTAATGATCTCGCGTTTCTCTATCGAATCTGATTCCTGTGGTTCTGATGGCACCCGACGTGGGACCAATTACGAACATGTCCGTTGGGTTCAATATGCTATAAACAACATGTTCGTTCAGTGCACTTCCCAAGACATTCACGACTACCACGGTTGTAATTTTAGTCGAATTTTCTAGAATCGCTCCCTCGTAAATTTCATTTTGGAAGACCAATCCGGAGTTTTCAGATTTTTCCACCGCTATATTCACTTGAGCTATGTTCGAATATTTTCCATCCGATACGCGGACGTGAAGCAGATAATTTTTCTTCATACGCTCTATATTATTATTAACCGTGATAATTCCTGTTTGAGAATCTATGCCAAACGTATGCCCTTTGTTACCATCGATGATGTCGTATCTACAAAAAGCGTTATATTTATTGAATATTTCTGTTATCGAATGAAAAATATAAGTCAAAAAATTTTCTCACTCACCTTAACGGATTGCCATCTAAATTATCAGGGTCGGTAGCCACAACCTGTAGAACAGCAACGTCCTTGTACGTGGGTAACAGAAGAGTGGCGCTATAATTATTTCTCAAGAATTTCGGTGGGCAGTCATTAACATCCGTCACGACAATGTTAACTCTGGCGATTGTCTCAGATGACAATTTCGGTTTGCCAAGATCCGACACTTTGACGTGGAACGAAAACTCTGGTATTGTTTCGTGATCGAGGACCATGACCGTCCTAATGGCCCCGGTGCTGGAATCTATGTGGAAATATTTTCTGGGCAGATCCTCGACGATGTCGTAATCGAGGAGAGCGTTGAGTTCGGAATCGGCGTCCTCGGCCTTGATGACCAACGGCGTGCTGCCATTTGTCAGCACGAGAGAACCGACGCTGGCTCCCTCGCTGATTACACCACTGTAGAGGTCCTGCAAGAATCTCGGAGGATTGTCGTTCCTGTCCAGCACGTGTACGATGACATCGCAGTGGCCGGTTGCCCCTGCCATGTTAGTGGCCCCGATCGTCAAATTGTAGAATTTAATCTTCTCGTAGTCGAGCTCGTTTTTCACGATAATAATGCCAGTCGTGGGGTTGATGAAGAATGCGTCACCAGCGTTCCCGCTGGTTATCTCAAATTGCAGGGACGATGTACTCCTGGCCTGCACGTGGATGACGTAAGTGCCAGCTGGCTGGTTCTCGTAGATCTCCGAGGAGAGTTCGCGCTGGACGAACCTCGGCGGAGCGTTGTCAGCCATGGTGACCATCACGTGGACCGGGACCGTGTTCGTTAGCGGAGGTGAGCCGTGGTCGGTAGCTTTCACCAGTAGAATATACTCCGAGGTGATACCGAGATCCAACTCTCTGGCCACTCTGACCAAGCCCAACTCCGGGTCTATCGAGAACGCGTTGCCTACGTTCCCGGAGGTGATCGAATAGGTGATTCTGCCGTTGTCATCGCGATCCTTGTCGATGGCGTAAGCCTGCACGACGGCGGTGCCGATCGGCGAGGTCTCGTAAACTTTTCCTTGTATTATCTCGCTGATGAACTCCGGCGCGTGGTCGTTGTGATCGTGGACCCTAACGATGACCCTGGCGTAGTTGCGCTTCGCCGGTGTGCCCTGGTCCTTGACCATCACAGTGAGAACATGCTCCTCGATGGTCTCCCGATCGAGAGGCTCGTTCAAAGTCACGGCTCCGGTTATAGAATCGACGTGAAAGATCGCTAACGACGATTGACTCTGCGCCGCGTGCAGACTGTAAAAAACTCGCTTATCCTCGTCCTCGTCGGTGGCGTGCAGCTGCAGTATCTTCTCTCCCTTCTCGACGTTTTCCGAAATGTCCACGCGATAGGACTCCTCGGTGAATTCCGGTCTGTGGTCGTTCACGTCGATAACTGTGACTAGTAATTGCGTCAGTGCCGTGTGTACACCGTCTGTTACCCCTATCGTTAGATTGTAGCGACTCTGCGTCTCCCAGTCGAGTTTCTTAGCCAGGAGGACGTTGCCGTTGTCGCGTCCGATAAAGAACTCGTCTCGTTTGTCGCCATCTACGAAGGATTTCAGAGATCAATCTCGATCAATTTTCGAATCAAGAAATTTATATGTGTTTTAAATAATCAGTATTTTATACTCTTTTGTTATTAAATTTAATCAATTTTTATCTTGATTTTTAAAAATACGAATTGAGAGAAAATTTTATGCTTCGAGTTCGTCGACGTTGTTTGTTTGTTCTGTTGAATGAAGGCTGTTTCACTTACCGAGTATGTCGTACCACAACGAGTCCCCGTCCTTGTCGGTGGCTTGAACGAGAGCTACCAGAAATCCGACCTCGTCGCTCTCCGTCACTTCGACGCTCTGGTTGCTCGATTTAAAGACGGGAGGATGTTCGGATTCCTGCGGAGCTTCCACCACTTGCACGGAAACCCGCGTTTGATGACTGCGCTGCGGCTCACCGCTGTCTGACGCGCGTATCTGTCGAGGAACAAAGCGGACGTTAGAGAGCTCCTCAACTTAAAATATGCAAACTATTTTTCGAGTGGATTAACTTTCGTTAGGTAAATACGCTCCGCGGAAATATGCGATAATGCTCACCATCATTTCGTACTCTTGGCCGGCTTCGAATCCTCTTTGCGAGTAGACCATTCCCGTGCTGGGATGAATTCGGAATTTTCCCTTGCCGCGGCCCGCCTTGATGCTGTACTGGATCTTTCCATTGTCTCCGATATCCCTATCGTTTGCCAGAACCTATATTGGTATTAAGAAGATTAGTGCTGTTAAACCGAAAGGAGAGTTAGCCATAATCTCGGTGCTTTCATTGCGTATGGCTGCCATAAAAGGAATGTAATGTAGTAGTGCGAGATCTAAAGCTGAATTGTAATGTTGGGCATGTATGATTTTCATGGTATTCAAATAAGAGTCTCAGAGTCGTGGTGGAGTCTCTGTACTCTGAAGACCTTTTGAAAATTTATAAAAGCGAGTTTTAAAAATTTCTAACCATTACGCTATTAAATATTTTACGTAGTAATCAAAGAACATATTTTTCAAAGTATTCAAAAATATTTGTTAATCGTAAAAGTGATTAGAGAATGCGAAGTTTTCTTCGAAGCTATATAACGCATTCACATAGCATTGCATGCGCCACATCGAACAAAAGGCATAATATAAAAATACGTAGATATTCTTTTTGCCGAGTTGGGATCGGTCAACTCCAAGCAGATTATGAAATATGGCCGTGCACTTGACAAATTATTCGAGTTGAACGATCGAAACGAAGTTCGACAAAAAAGCGATTAATATTCGTTTTGGACTCAGCGCATGCTTCCTCGAAGAATTTTCATCGAGATACCATTGCTCCCATCTTAAGACTATTTCGTGTTTGGAATAAATTTGCTTTCCATTTTTCGACGCGACTGTCACGCGCATTACCCTTCTCGCATGCTTTATAACCTGCTAGGCTTTTAACATCACAGCCGAGCACTTTAACGTTTTTTTAATACGACGGTGAGCGAGTAAATAATCGATCGAGAAAAATTAACCTCTCGATGCATTCCCGATCGGATTTACGAACAGGCATTAAAAGAAACGAATGAATAGGCATACGATGATCGGATAAATACGAATAATTTAACGGCTAATAAAAATGTTCTGTACATCTATGAAATTATGGAAAATCTCGATATAGCAGTCTTACGGATAAAATTGACAACAAATGTAAATGATCTAAGTATAGTGAACGTTAATAGATCTAGAACATGACACTATTAGAGTTAGAGTAAACATTAACGCGTTCGCGTATAGAAGCGCTATAATAAATCAATGCAAAGATTCGCGCAATCCAGATGGCTGGCATTCGCATTCGAGCATATTAGGGCGCACATCGCGCCTATCGGTTCATTTGATGTGCCAAGATTTTTCTTACCCTGAAGACACGATCCCCTGACAGCGTGTCCGGGCTAAACGTTTCCCAAGTTCCATTCTCGAGTAACGTATCGATCGAGAAGTCGTACTCCCGCGAGCGGTTTTTCGTCTGTCGAGAACCAGATAGGTTGGCTTTAGCTTAAAAATCGATTCTCTTCTCTTCGTTTATAATCCATTTACTCGACTTTCATTCTCATTACAAACGTGTAATTCTATTTTCGGTCGATAACGTGCGAAAAGTAATTTCAAGAAGCAAGAAATTCTGGAAGATTTAGAACGAGGGAATTTCTCGGTCGAATGTTTAATCATATGTGAATGCGCGATGTCGATAAATCACGCATAATAATAAGAGGTGTGTCACGGCTGAAGATTTATGTATGTGGACCAATGCCATGATAAAAGAGGATGCTTTCATGAGCGATGCTATCTAGATTTGAATAGGAGGACTCGTATTTTTTTCATGGCGTCCTTACATAAAGATTAAAAAATCCACTGACGTTCCACTCACAAAAATCTTTTTAATGCTACGCTGGAAAATTTCCCGCGGTACATCTAATGGCTTCGAACTACGTATTGCGATTATTCGTTTTTCTATGCGAAAATCAAACACTCCGTTCTCATGCAGTCTTGGGTTAGTTAATACGCTGAAAATTCACTTCGAGACGACAATATCATCGGTAAGGGGAAATATTCAACTCTAAGGAAGCGTGTGTTATACGATGGTTCTCGTACGAGAAGCCAAAATGCAATATTCAGGTACTTTTCTTAGCGTCTTTGTTATAAAACACTGGAAACACAACCAATGCAATATTTTTGCGAATACTCGGTTTGAAAAATGCATTGCACGCTTCTGTCGACGAGGCGATATCAAGCGAGCGAATGAATTCTCGTTTCTGTTACACGTGAGTTCGCGCGAACTAGGGGCGTTATACGAGTTTACAAAGAAATCGCTGATACGTGCGGCTGGAAATATTTGATGAACAACGAGCGACAAATTTCAATAAATTTCACGCATCGAGAGACGCTCGTAATCGACGTGGCCTGAAAATTCGCAGAGGCGTACAACTTTTACATATTCTGAAACGAAACGCGCGCACAAATGCGATATTATTTAAATAGACTAGGCGCACTTTTGCCGCGCGCAAACGTTTGCGCGAATGCAATGGAATCGAGCGTACAATGGGCACCCTCGAGGAACCGAAGACGCCTCATGTTGCTTTTGATCGTCTTCGCTCTGAGTTCCAACTTACAAGGAAGTCCCCTTCCACTCGATTTGTACTTTACCAAGAATTAGATGACGTCGAGCAAGCGAGATATTCCCGCTTAACCGAATTCGCATTTCGCTCTGTGTACCTTCAATTAGGATAATTGAAAGATCGAGTTTTGCGGTCTCGAGAAAAAGAAGTTCGGTCTGACTAATCCGAAACGGATATACAGAGCCCGAGGTTGTTCAAGGTGGTTATTTAAGCGATTTAATGCGCGCGAACGAAAAGCACTCTCGATTCTCTTTGTCTCTGAGACTTTCGCGCGTCAGCGTTGTACATTATAACGGATTTTCCTCCGCTCGACAAACGAATCCGAGTTAAATTGACCGTAGGTAAAAATCCATTCGTACCTGAAAGAGAGGCTTATCCGTTACCGACGAAGCCGGTATCTGGACCGTATAAAATTTCTGCTCGAATTCAGGTCCGTGGTCATTTATGTCCTCCACTTGAACGACGACCCTCGTGGTTGACGAAAGAGCAGGCTGTCCGTCGTCCTTTACGGCAACCTGAAAGAAAATAAATTAATTTAATTTCTGGGTGCGCGTTTATGCTCGAGTTATCGCTGTAGTGTATATACACCACTATGTAAGTTATGTACGTATATAATATAATGTCAAGCTAGGCAGGTGGAAAAAAATTTCTTTCCAGGTCGAGTCTCAACGGTCCGATAGATCTAAAAGCTTATCTTCCGTGATTCGGTTTCTCGCTGTGTACGTTAATGCTCCAGCAATCTATCCTTCTCTCTCTCTCTCTCTCTCTTTCTCACGGTTTTCTCTCTTCCCGTCTTTCGAGCAGAAAAACTTATTAATTCGGTTGAAGAGCGCAACGAGAGTACCTTCAGATGGGAATTCGAAATTCTTGACCCCGGCAATGCAATATCGTCGTCGGGTTATTTTTTCCTCTTTCTCCTTACGGCGAACGACGCGCTTTTCCATTCTGTCGCGCTCCACGAGAGCCATTCAGCTGCTTTATCACGTGTATTTTCACTTATTTCCTCCGGAGTATCCGCGAGAAAGGGATTTAACTGTCCCGTTCGTCGTAGACGTTCGCGAGACGACAGACTGATTGCCGTACGGCCCCGACGTACGAAATTTCGCGAAATTGCGTCGCGCTTTTGGTGGAAAGAGAGGCAAAAAGAGCGATAGACGGAAAGCTAGATGATAAACGCGCATGGATCGTCGCACGATCGTCGTAAATGTAAAATACGATACGCAAAATCTATAAAGCCGGTATCTTAACTCGTTTCGCGTGTCACTCGTGCGTGACATCCAACGATATAAACTTTACGCATGGTTATCAAACTTTGTGTAAATTTTACATGGGTGTAAAAAAAACTTTTTTTTCGTCAATTTTATAACTCCCCCTGAACCAAACGGGTCTACGATAAAGCGGAGGAGGACGCAACGTCGTTAGCTCTGTAACGCAAAATTCGTTACGAGCGTAGATACAGCTATACTCGGCAACGCCCACGCAACTAGTCACGAGATTCGTCGGAGCGGGAAGAGGATCTCTACTTAGACATTCGCAAATCATCTTGATCGAAGAGAGATTAAATAGCAATCCCTCGGACTCTCTCTTCCCCTTTGAGTCCTGTTCGATCGGACTGGGCCGGCTCCTTTCATGGAATAATCGAGGCTTCGGGCGACGGCAAGCAATTTCCGTTGGATACGAGCACGACGAAGGGAGCACGAGGAAGAGAGGAGAGAAAGAGAGACAGAGAGGAGCCTTACCACGACGTAAATCCTGCGTCTCCTGGGACATTTCGCTAGACCGAGGCGTGTGTATGTATGTGTGTGGAAGAGGGAAGAAGAGGCGGAGAAGGAGGACGCGCGTCAGATTCTTGGGTAGCACCTGCACTAAATTAGGGCTCCCAAACTCCGTTTTATACGAACAGTAGACACCGTTCTCGCTCTCGCGTATCCGTACGCGAGTCGGCTGATGGGCGCTTCGTATTCCCAAGTCTTCTCGAGTCTCACACCTCGAGCACGTTCCCGGCGTCGATTTTCTTGTCCCGCGAG
>NCVS01001800.1:43184-63846 GCA_003055095.1 Goniozus legneri | reverse complement strand
ATACCTCCGCGAGTGAATCAGTTTCTTGCCCATTACGATAATTGCGAATACTCTCGTATGTGGGCAGCTCTCAGTCGAGGCAAAAATCCTTCCGCGCGGTAGGAGCTTGAATTTTCATTAAATCGGAAAATGGAACGGTGGCTCTCCGTGACGCGAATTTCGGCCGACGCGCGCCGAAAGGGGTGAAATGAAAATACGACGATCAACATTTTCCACGTACGTTGGATACTAAATTGTTTTACGAGAAATATTCATTTTAATTGGACGATTACGAGAATAAATTCGGCGCGTTTACTTAATTAGAGGACGTATAACAAACGACCCGCACAGTCCACAGTGCCATTAAAGCAAAAAATACAGCTGTTCGCGTCGCATTCGCATTGCGTATCCGGGATAATCGATTAAGTGCGTGCCGTACGACTGCAACGGTGGAGGGCGGGCATTTAATTAAATTTTCGACGGCATCTGTGCGTGACGAAAAAAATGGAGTATTGGATTTTTTTTACGGCTCATTCAGGGCGTTGTGTACAAAAGCCGATGATATCGCGTTTGGAAGACGCTAGATGATCTCCTGTACGAAACATACTTTTATTATTTAACGTCTCGGCCGTCTCGTAAGCGCGTCACGACAAAGCGCTTTATAATACCAACGTCGAAAGTCGCCGAAGCGAGATCGCGCCGTCTTTCGTCGCGTCTGCTCGCGCGAGCGAGAAACGAAATTTATACTTATACGTGACGGTAACCGTCTCGACGCCGGGAACGCGCGTCGCCTGCGAAATTCATTTCACCATCCGTATGGTAAATGCATACTCGAGGGTCGAGGAGAGAGAAAAAATAGAAGAGAAAACGATATAGGGGTGAGAAAAAAATTGCAGGTCCTTAAGTCCTCGTTGTGCGTGCCGATAGCGGCGCTGTGTTGCGCGCCACAAGGAAATTGCGCAGGAACGTATAATGAAAAAGAAAAGACTCGGCGCGCAAAAAATGACTCCCGGTCACGGAAAATCACATATGCATACAGGGTGTCCGGTAATGATCACGAATTTCTTTAAATAGTAGACAGCTTGAGGAATTCCGAACAAAAATACCCTCCAATGTTATTTTTACGTTCTGAATATTTTTAAAGTTACTCACATCTTTCATTAGCTAATTGAGCATGTCTGTAACTCGTGAGCGCGATTCAATATAGTTTAATCATTGAAATTGATACATCGTATGTATACACAGTAAATTATACCTTAATCGAATCTAAATATTGGTCAATTTAAGCCAACCATGCTCCTGATATCATAAGTCGTATATGAATAGTTAACGAAAAATTCAAATAACTCGAATACCGTTTAATGTGAGAAGAAATGGAAAAGAACGATTCGTCTGGAAATTTAAGTGGTTTCTTATCAATTGAACACGCTACGCTGTATTCCTCTCTCTCTCTCTCTCTCTCTCTCTCTCTCTCTTTCATTCTCTTTCTCTCTCTAGTTCTGGCACACCCTGTACAGATACGCGGTGGGAAAATGAGATTCGAGAACTGCGCAGGGTGCGAATTGGCGCGAGCCACCGGGCGTGTTTTCTGCTCGATTAAGGCGGTAATAGGCGAGGTTCTCCAGTGTCTTCTGCCGTGTGGCACGAGCTCTATAATTATCCACCAACGTCGGATATAATACGTCGCATGACGCCTGATGGAGCTCGAAAAGCGTAATGAACTGACGTTCGCGGCTACCGGGAGCGCAACCGCGGGACCGCTGGACACCGAGTCGCGTTAAACGAGTCTTCGTGTCTCTTTCTCTCTCTCTCTCTCTCTCCCTCTCTCTTTCCCACGGAACACTGAGTATACACGTTTAGCTTTGCCCCTGTGTCCGTGCGCGCGCCCGGCCACTTTCACGCGCATTAATCGCACAAATACGCTCGGTAATGAGCATAACGCGCCTGTATGTAGACCGTGGTATCGATTCCGTGAGCCTCGGTTAATCTCGAAAATGGCACCTAGATTGCCGCGTTATTGCGTTTCGACGCGCGATAATTATTTCGCTGGCGCGCTCCTGCATGGCAATATATAGTGTCTCGGAATAATCGAACATCCCTCGAATAGTAAATAGATTGGGAAATTCCGAACTGACAGCCCTTTTCCACTTTCGTGTTCGTTTATAGTTTCCCAGTTATTCCGTTAACCAACCATGTGCTGTGGTAAACCTGGTATGAATAATCATCAAATGTAAATATTTATTATTTAATTTTGTTTATGAAAGAATATCCATTAAATCCATTATATTATTCAATTTAAAAAAATTATGTGAAAAAATATTAGAGAAACATTCTCAAAAAAGTATCAAACTTAGTTTCGTCTTAATTTTGACTTTTAAATACAACTTTCAGAATTAAGATCAAAAAGTCGAAATTCTGCATAAAATTTAGACGTGCTATTTTTGAGCTGTACTCGGAGTTCTCTTCTCAGAATTTCGTGACATCCTGTACACGAAAAACGGAAACCACGCAACGCCCATTCGAGTTTGAATAACGGCGCATCGGGATTTCGAGCGGTGGATAGATTTTTCAACCGACGCTTTCGCGCGAATTGAATCTCGCCGGAAAGAGCAGTCCGCCGTTTCCGGGATAAAAGTACGCGAGAGCCGCATCTGGATCTCCCGACGGGACAGCGCGCCATTTTTCCCCGTTTTCTTCTACCAATCCGTGAAACAATTTCGCGAAATTTTCTCCCACACCGCGCGATACTTCTCGATATGTATTTATAATGCCGGGCGATGAATTTTTCATGCGTCCCGCGCTCGAGCCACCCCTTCCCGTCGGAGGAGAGCCCCTCCGACCTCCTCCGGCGCGGTTCGCACGGGCGAGACCTCGTTACGAATACAAGAACGTCGATAACATTTTCCGTTTCACCGTTTTCGCCTTCCGAGGCAAACAGGCAGATCGTTAGGTGGCAATTATCCGCCCGATGAAGCGGAAAAGCGCAGGTAATATGAAAGCCGTCGATGAAGAACTCGGGCGTGTCCTCTGCAGGCTACGTAGGATGTACAACTGGAAGATTCTCGATGGGTGTGTACATTTCCGGTATCTTATAGGAAGGAGAGCGAAATTTCCACTGTGTTTTACGTGACTCGATCTCTCGCGAAGCAAAAATTGTAATAACGAATAAGAGAGACGATCTGGTCGATTTCGCCGATAGCTAAAATGTATTATTAATCGCGAAGATGAGAGATTGTTACTCCTATTTATGCATATTATAAGCGGGCCGTTACAGCGAGAGTTGCGAGGACGACGCGAGTGGAAAGTCGGTTAAAGGACTGAGAAGAGCGAGAACTCGCTTTAGCCCGAAGCGGTGCATTGGAAAACGCTTATGGTACCCGGCGAGGTGGTTAAGCGGTTAGATAAACGTTATCCTTTGAAAGAACGAGGCTTCTGCTGCGCGCTCCTCGAATAAGCTGTACTCGCTGTCCCAGATGTTTCGAACAGTGTAGACACGATCTTAACCGTCGCTGACACGATTCCCATACGAGACTTTGGTTATCGTTTATACTCGGCTGTAACGACTTTGTAATATGATAATTCCTATAAATCTGCTCTCCATTCGCGACTTCATCGTACCTAATTTTCAGGGAGCGCGCTCAAACTCGAATTTTTATAAATACAAAAACTAATTCGTTAATATCGGGGATAAAAACGGTAGGTTTTTCGATCAGAGAGAAGATTCTCAAATTTCGAATTACTACAACGCTCGCGTGTGGTAGCGAAGTGTCTCAGTTAGGTGCCATAAACGCTTTTTCGCGCGTACATTCCGTGCGTCCGTCCGTCATTCGACTGTAGACGGGATACGCTCGGGGCGAGGCATTTCGCTACCGCGACGGTTTCTGAATATTCATACCGATTGTTGTCTTTTTTCTACCTTTCTGCTTTCCTCCTTTTTCTCGGTACGTGGCCCGTTCTCACCGACGAAAGGCGAAACGCGCGTTACGCGCGCATTGTGAGAAAGAACGGCGACATGAATGGAGCAAAAGTCGGGGAGGCTGGTTGGATATTGTTCGCGGGCAATGCGCCGCGGCTCGCGAACAATTTTCATGCTCGCTACCGATATTGTTTTGTTTGCGACCTCCATAAAGGATCGTCGGATGTGAATATCGTTAAGCGTTTTACAGGTTTTTCGGAGTTATTTTTAGAAGAATTTAACGAACATTCTAACGATTTTTCCCGGCGGAATTTTCGAAGCCCCGAGTTTGGAGGATGTATGTAATTTCTGCCGAGTAAATAGATATTGGAGATTAATGCACTCTATATACGATCCCCTGGCAAAAGTACACGAGGAATAATTTCCTCGAACGCGACTGTACGTACTTCAAACAGGATGGAGCCATTAAGCGAAGCGAAAAAATAAATCTTTTAGTTGAATTATGTCATTTTTTCTCGTAGTTGGATATTTTTCCACCCCGAGAGAGTCTCGGCGAAAAACAAAGTTTAATTATCTCGCATAGGATTCCATCTCGCGAATGAGAAAGCAAAGAGTGGTACAAAATAAAATTCAGTCGAACTCAAAGGACTCGGCATTTTTTTTTCTCTTTTATCGCTTCTGAAGTTAGCTTCGGCTCAACTTCTCTCTCGCCTCTTCTCGACAAAAATTTCTACCGCGCGTCGCTTCTCAGCGTTATTTGCTCTCTTTAAAAGTCTGCTTTTTTCGGGATATGGAAAACGTTTTGTTACTCGGGCCACGGGCGGGGCCACCGAGCGCGAGAAGACGTCGAAAGGGGAAACGAATAGGAATGAAGTTTTTCCTCCCCTGTTTTCGTTCGACAGGTAAGTGTTTCATTCCACCCTTTCTGACAGCTACGAACGCTTTGTTTGTCGAGCAAACGGCGTTATTACCCACTTCTAAACGCGCGATCGCGTTCGCGAATTTTCGATTCGAAAATCACTTTCCATCCGAACGGACGCGAAGTCCTTGCTCCTATTTTTCCTCGGTTTACGGCTAAACAGAACGGGAAAAGTAGAAGGCCTTTCGAGCGAGGAGAGAAAAAACTCGCGAAAGACGCTGAGCTGGCTCGATATTTTCCTACACACGCGACCGGCCGGAAATTGACGCGCGCGAGAGAGGACGAGCCATGCACGAGCTGCATATAACGCACACCGTGACACCCACTTTTCTTATTAATATACGCCCGTCCGGCGAAAACGGAAGCTCGACTCGTGAAATATGCCGGTGCGAGAGCTCTCGTGTCCGAGAGCGGTAGGTCCGTGAAAAATCGCGACGATTAATAAACCACCCCTCCCTTTTACGAAATAGGAAAAAGTTCGGCGGCCTTGTTCGCGAGCGGAATGGATAATGAATATGCTAAAT
Source organism: Goniozus legneri (assembly GCA_003055095.1). Classification (NCBI taxonomy): domain Eukaryota; kingdom Metazoa; phylum Arthropoda; class Insecta; order Hymenoptera; family Bethylidae; genus Goniozus; species Goniozus legneri. The sequence goes on along the minus strand of NCVS01001800.1, from coordinate 58,508 downwards.
ACACGAGGGAATTGGATTTTATATCAGTTTATCCGTAGATTATATTTTTTCTACCCGGTCTACGTCCACTTTGCCAACGTCGGTAGGATGAATTAAAAACTTCCCGTTCAGGGTATGAAAGATTAACACTCTGCGATATGGAGGCTCAGGGGGAAGGGGGAGGGGGAGGGGGGATTAATAACACTCGCTATATTATAAAGCTATAACGAAAATTTCGTACGTAAACTTCTCGCTTCTTCGTCGATGAACGAACGTTTATAATCTATGCGCATGTGTGTGTCAATCCTAAATTTAACTAACCGGTGGGTCTCAATTAACGCGGCCTCGAATCAAAAATTCGTACAATTTGACGCTAATGAGCGCGGTGCTGTTTCAGCGCTATCGGCTCGGATTATCGTGGAGCATGAAGCGTAGAAAATTTGCCCCACAAATAGGTCAGGTCGTGCTAGCGCGGTCAATTTGGGCAATACCGGGGGATGTAATTAGGTGACACACTTTTCGATTAATTAGCAAACACCTGGACAAATTATAGCGAGAATACGTTCGGGAACGTGTATGGATCTCAATCGTCCTACCACTCAACTCAAGTTATCGCTATAATATAAAACGTTCAATTGCCTCTATGGATACGAAAATACCGATTATTGAAAACTGTACAAATTTTCTGGGGGTATCACTGTCGTGGTTTATCATTCGGGCCAAGTAAGCTGTTTCCGCAAAATTCACCGGGATAATGGATAGTCGAACGGGAAGTTTGCATTGTCGTAACGAGCGTAAGAGTCGGACGTTTTCAATTTGCGAAAGTTTCCCGCGACACCGTCTTGCGGAACTAAACGAGAGCGAGCGCGCGGCAGCCTCGTAAGTTCGTTGGGTAACTCTATACGGTGCCGGTCGACGGTCACGCGTTCCAAGTTTCACGATCGCGCGTGTCACGCTCGAGTTTCGTAAAATTATCGCTCGCGCTGATAATGTACAGGCTCGCGTAGCTCATTCGAGTGCGCTCTCGGGAAGATTTTTCCGAGAAATTTCATACCCGACTGGAGGAACAGCGAGTGAGAAATCACAACGGGAGCCTTTTTCATCTAAAATCGATCGCGGTATACATTTTTGTCAGATTCCGCATAACATCATGTAAATATATATTGGCTGCAACAGGCGAAACGGCTGAATCCGGAGTGCATCCATTTTCATCCCTACGGTACACCGGCGAGTCCGGTAGGTAATTCTTTTCCATCTCCGTCTCTTTCTCTCGACGAAATTGGTGCACTCCCTCCATACCTGGGGAGATTCCGCAGTCTCGGGCTGCAGACGGAGACAGCGCACGGAGCTCGCTAGGTCCCCACCCCTCGATCTCGATGCGCCGAAGACCTCCCCAAGAGTCTTCAATATAACGTTCACCTACCCGTAGAAGCGTTTTACCCGTCCCTTCTTTCTTATTCCGCGTTGCTCGTCATCCACTTCCTTTATCTTCCTCGCTTCTTAAACCTTTCTGCGCGGGGGCCTCTTCTCATTCAAGTCGAGGGATTCGCCTCATTTTACTTTTCAATCTACAAGAGGACACGATTTTCTTCCTCATTTCCAGTCTGACAATATTGAGGATGGGATCCAGGGACGGTGAAAGAGCGAGCGAGAGTTTCGAGGACGGCGAGAAAATCATCGCGATGGTGTACCGGCTCTAGCTGGAATAAGAAGGGCAAGAGCCGAGAGAGGGAAGGATGTATTAACGATCAGTGTACCCACTCGCCTACCTGTTGTTAGCGCCCGGCACGCAGTTTGGAGCTTCAATTTGCCTCCGGGGTGGGTATCGCGTCGCAATTTGCGATCGGTAGCGGTGCAATCAATAAATTATACAGCTATAGCGAGAGCGCTTACTGCGTACCTACTATCCGTTCTCTCGAGAATTTTACCCCGTCTGAGTTTCGAATCTCGATCGTTCGAGATTCGTTATTCGAGTTTGTTTTTCTTCGTTACTCGAAGCAGTAATAATGAAAAATAAAATAAGAATTGTCGCGCAGCTCGAATATTTATCTTGATTTGGCAACTCGAAAGCAAGTATTTTTCGACTCGGAATGTTCCCTCCACATACGAGAGATATCCAGTGGGATAGCTCGTGACTGGATAAACGATGGGAAAATTCGGAAATAACGTTTCCCCCTACTGGAACGGCGACAGAGTTTTGTTGATGCAATTACGAGGGTGTTGCTAAGCCCTTCCTAGTTCCGAATGGAGATTCTCCCATTCCCTTCCATCGCTCTCTGGGAAACTCGACATTGGTGCACTCTCCTATATCCAGTACTTTGCTTGCCAACAAACTTAACCCTCCGGTCCACGATTCCTCTGCACGCCAACTGGCAAAGTGCTAACAAACTACGTCCCGTATATATACACCGACGTACGATTATACTCGCCGTAAGGTGATTATTCTGCCAAACCTATCTCGACGACTAAAGAGCTTTAAGCTTCTCAAATGTCTCGGGCCGGATCCACCTTAGGTTGTGTCAAGATCCCGCGCCCCGACAACTGTATCCAAGGACGCAAATGGTATTAGCACTCCTGAATATCCAACGAAACGTTCGGGAGCCATCTACGCGCTAATGTTTTGCTTTCCAAACGCGAGAACACGGACCGCTCTCGATCCTGCGAGACCGGATTAATCAACCGTTCATTGAGGATAGCGAACACGGGGAAATTCTCGCATACGTGGAAATTTGGAGTCGGATTTGCCGCTCTCGGCTATTATTCGTCAGATTTTCTATATACCCCGAACGGCGCGCGTTGGAATCGGTAATTACGAGAGCAGGGAATCGATCGATGTTGAAATTTCCCCCGTCTGCTGGAAGGCTCTTTAAATTTGCGAGGTAACTATTCACTTAGCCGTTAATCCGACAGCGTTACGTTTAATGGAAATAATACGTATTATTTCTCCACCAGAGAGAGAGAGAGAGAGAGAGAGAGAGAGAGAGAGAGAGAGAGAGAGAATTCTTTGACTAATTATCGTTAATTAACGTACCTCTAAAACGTGTTCGGCCTGATTTTCTCTGTCGAGTTTCCTGCCGCTAGTAGTGATCAAACCTGTAATTTAAAAAAAAAATTATTTTTCGAGTAGACGATCGATAGGGAAGAAAAAAGGGAAGAAAAAATTTTCTCACGCGAGAAATTAAATTTACAAAATAAAGGCTCGTAGCGATTTTAACGCGTCGATTTCGAAGCGCGAAAGCGGGTGTGGTGGAGCCGAACTCGGTAAACTGCGCGAATGCGATTCGATTCCAATTTGCAACTGAATGAAGAGTGCGTTCATTAGTCGGCACAAAGATCCAGCCGTGTCGGGCAACGAAGGAAATTATAGCGTTGCCGAACAGCCACCGCTTGTTCTACACGCAATTTTCCAATTCGAGATTTCTTTTTCATCGTCGCCCGTCCAGTTTGCAAACTCACACGAAAAAAGAACCCACCCTCGGACTGTGAACCGAATATAGTCGCTCCTAAAACAGCGCTCGATTTTCGTGTACAGAATCGACCGGCGTTACTTTTATTTTTCGAACCACCAGACGGACAAAACGAAAAATATCGTCGATATCCGGTCGCGAAAAAGGACGTCCAGGACGTCGCTCGTTAAGCGCAATCGCATCCTCGAAACGGCGAGCCGAATGGCGGTAAGGTCAACAAACCGACTCACGTAACTCGCGGGGTTAAACTGTTTGTGGATCTTAAATAGTCAGCGCTAACACTCGCGCTCGCGGGTTTAAATTTAACGAGCAACACGACGTGCAACGAGCTTCCTCTTCCTACCGTCTCGCCATTAATGTCCGTTACCTTTCGGCATAAAGCGAGTGGATTTGCGAGCCGGCCGACGACGAGTCGAGACTCCGGCCGCGCTGGGTGCCAAGAGGGGTTGACCGAGTTCGGTGTTTGCCGTTCGAGAGAGTCCGCCAAGGGGACGTATAGCCTAATTTTCGCGAGCGAGCTCTCGCACACGTGACTGCGCAAACACCGTCGCTCGCCCCTTATCGCACCTCTAATTTCACTCGATTCCCGCAAACGACGCTCTACGGTTCGTCCTCGGAAACGAACTTTTCGAGTCCAAAAATTTCTATTCGGAAAGTCAGGTTTCTAAAGCTCGGTATTTTTTAAGAGCGTTAGATCTTGGGGTAACAAAAAATGAATTTTTTGGAATTGGGGTTCGATCACCCTCGTGAAATTCGAGACGAAAAAAATGGAAAGGCGAAGAATTTTCAAGGCCGTGACGCGAGAGATAAATAACCACCTTACGCGACGAATGCGCGTGACGCGTGAAACGTATTGAATCGTTGTTTTATGCAACGCGCATCGGCTCGCCGATGATCTACTATCTGCATTGTGATCTTTTTGATAAAGTATGGCGTTGACGTGATTTATTGGCCATATTTTTATCGCATTATCGATTGCCGCGCTCGGTTTTAATACGCGACCGGATAAAGCGACGTCGAATAATTCACTCGGTCGTTCATAAACTCCTCGAGTAATTAATAAAAAAAAGGAGCGTAAATCCGATATGTATACCTGATGAGCCGCGATTAAGTTTAATTTTTATACTGAGCGAATTTACGGTCTTTTGTTAGCCAAACAACGTGTTACGGGTATTGTGTTTTTGTCGGGTGGACAATAAACTCGGGATTTATATCGCGATTGGACTATTCTATCTTGTCCGCATAACCGGAATAAAAGTCAACGGCTTCTTTCCCGATGCTCGACGCGACGATAAAAACATATAAAATGTATACGCGTGGAAAGTTAACGCGTATATGCACCCGGATAGGAATTCGCGGTGGTGTTTCATTTTCGTGGTATCGACCGGTACGCACAAATACGTGGCACCGAATGCATTCGCAGTATGAGGACAATCCCGGAAATACCGGTAGCATCTGGTTTGCACGACACGTGCCAAGCCGCGAATGCTCAGGCATGGCACGTATATGCATTGCTCTGTTGTTGCCTGACAGTCACGTAATAAGTGACAACGATAATTTGACGGCTAATATCGCGCGATGCCAATTTACATTGATTGCATCGTCGATTCAATGTCGTTAGACGTTTCTTTTTACGATAATAATTGGAAGCAATTTTAAGCAATTTCGTAAATTCGAAGGTCAAGTATTTTTTTTTCACGAATCAATAAATTTCCTACAGTTATTATTTTTAATTCGTGCAAATGAGCTCGACAGACGGTGGGTGTATCGTATACTTTCGCGGTGCGAAATTTACCGACCGACACGTAAAGTCGTCCGTCTAGCCAAATTCTGATTGGTGGATGAAGGATGTTGCATGCCCGGCTAGCGCGTAATTCCTGGTCTTACAGGGCGGGTAGTTACACATTACTCGGTCGGGTCTGAGTGACGGCCTAGAACTTACCGGTGGTGGAGTTGATGAGGAAATAACCCTCTGGGTTGCCACTGGTGATGGAGAAGGTGAAATGTTGGGGCGAAATATCGCGATCGAAGGCACGTATTTGAAGCACGCTCACCCCTGCAGGTGAATTTTCCGGTACGGAGGGATAATATACTGGAAGATCGGTTATCGGCGTATTGTCATTTTCGTCCAACACTTCAACGTAAACCTGAAACGAAACGTTAAATTTTTAGTGAAATCGTTAGGTTACACCGGAAGCGTTGAATTTTGCGAGAAAATGTTTGCGTTACCTGAAGCTTTGAGGTAAGAGGGACCACACCGTGGTCTTGAGCGTAAACTGTCAGCCAATATCCACGTTTCGTTTCCACGTCCAGTACAGCTTTCGTTCTGATGTTTCCTGTAACAAAGAGAGTTACCTTTTAATCTCGATTCGCGAGCGTATCGCGAATTCATAAGATTGTAACGCGACTAATAGAATACGAGTGGAATTCTGGAAAAGTTGTTTCGAGTTATCACACTCAGCGAAATTATATCGGAGATGTCGTAAAATTTTACAGCTCCCGAGAACTTATGTTTTAGTTTTGAAAAGTCGGTTCTCGGGCGGAAAAGTGCTACTTGCTACTTATAAGATAACTGGCGAGGGAAACCAATATGAAACTCTATGCGATTATGGCGAGTTGCCAAAACTCCGTTGGTAAAGTAGTGCAAAAATTCGGCAGCATATCACGCTGAGAATGCTGTTCCATCTCATCTTTCGGCTCTTTTTGCGCGCCTCTAGCATTCCGACGACGTCCTCTAGTTTCTTGCGAGTCTCGGTTTAGTTTAATTTAGTACGCTCCGAATGACGATATGAATTCAGAGCGTTTCATTATAACGATTATATCAATTTAATAATCTCCCAGTTCTCTGTGTTGTTCCAGAAAAAAAGGAAGATTTGATTGCGATGGATCGTATCAAAAAGCTCTTTGATCTCGAACGCGGGAGATTATCGCTTTTTCGGCTCGGTAACGGCCGCGTCTCGGAATCGTCTTTTCCATCTGTGGCTTAATAATCGAGAAGTCGGAATGGGATATGAAAAAAAAGCAATCCCCTTATCGTGGCGTAAGGAGCTTTCGAATGAAAAGTATCTCCGAGCAAATTACTTTGCGATAGGACAACTGCGAGCTGAAATTGGCAAGAGTATTTCCAAGCTATTAACTAACGTCTTGGTAATCCATCTGAGAATTCGTGCAGTCTCATAAAGTGGGAATCGTCCTCGGTCGGGCGTCTCGGAAATTCCTACTACGGAAGGGTAACTCATCGTCGCTTCCCTCCGAACATATTTCCCGAAGAGTCTTCCGCGTAAACTCCTCCAACTACGACGGCTCCGGTCGATGCCTCGAATCTCACCTACCCTGATTTATGATTGACTATCGATCCCACTCTCCGCTCTTCCTAGCCATTTTCTTCCTGCTCTCGCCCTTCGGATAATCTACCTACGCTAAGTCCCAGCCTCATACGCGCCTGATTATCGGATTAAGTCTTCCGGACTCGATATCGACATTATAATAGGAGTTAATTACGCACGAAGTGAATAATCTATCGATTCCCGTTTGGAATTCGTTCGTTAGCTATTGAGTATAAAAAAATGATATTATGATAGTACGATGGTATTTTATATGTACCCTGCCATTTATATATTTATAAATACAAAATTTGTGTCCCACGAGGATAATCGTACAAAAGTAATGAAAGTTCTCTCCGCGGATGGCATAAATGGGCAGGTGCACCGCGTCAAGGAGTTTCGCCATAACGCGTCTTGGAAGCGCCCGCCGAATCTACGTACGAGTGCCGCCCGTAGTACTAAATTTAATGCGTCTGCTCGACACACAGCTTTCCTTATACCGGCGCGGGAGCTTTAAACGCCCGTGTCTGCAAATACGCTCGACTCGTCGCAGAAGCCACGCGGTTATAACGACACGCTTCAGAGGGCTCCGGCATTATACACGCGCGTCTCGCTCGTACTCGTACACGCCTCGGTGACGACTCGTGATTGGGCACTAACGAGAGTAACATTCCCTCTCAAAACATCTGGTAATATAGCCTCGATATTACGCTCGATCTCGGCCCTTTAACGCCCCAGTTAAAAGCGACGTGGATTACCGAGAACAGATGCAAGGAGCGTCTCGAAATATTTGATTTGAGCGTAACATATCGAAGAGAGCGAAAGGCGATTCAGTCGAATTCCTCCGAACGTAGCCGGTGCAACTTGGATCGCTCCGGGCGGCTCACAGATCGGAGATTTCAATCGAAAAGCTTTCACCGAACGTTGTATTAAAACTCCACTCGAAGCTCAATGTTGCCGGAGACAAAGTAATACATTCGTTTTTGCATGTAAAGCACTTTTTCCCCGAACGAGCTATTACTTCCTCCAGGCTGAGCGCAAATGAAGAACTTTGCGAGAGGTGTAAATTTCGTCGCCAGAGTAGTTTACAACATTCTGTTTACGAAATAGTTAGCCGTTTACGTATCACCAAAGTTGCGCGTTTACCGAAAGTTCGCCTCACGCGGTGTATACACACACCGATGCTGTGATTCAGATTTCAGGACGTATTAACTAGCGCGTCTAGCGAGATGGGCAGGGGTGAGCACGGAAAGTTCGAGTTTTCCTGTCACGAGCGAGAACCTCAAATCGCCGCTAACGTATGTTCGCGGGAGGGAGGAAAAAAAGTTGGAGTTTTTTTGGCGCGATCAAGGGCTCGGGTACTCCGCGGAGTCATTTCGTATGCACCCTTCCACTCTTATCGTGTGTATTTTGACGGGAACGCGGGGGGAATACGAATATTGGTGTTGGTTGCTCCACGAATCCCAATTGCCAGATCGAAATTTGAATTCGACAGATTAACCTCCACTGACATTTAAACTCAGTTTTCGGATCCTACATATCGAAAAAAAAAACTTTCTCCCGGCTTTAATAGAGAAATTTCCTCCTCGCTTCTCGATTGTACGATATACACAGTGGATAAATCACAGGATGTAATTATGAAAAACGAGTTTATTCGGAGTTGGAATTTTCAATATCTCACTAGTAATTCGCGAGAAGATTTATCTCGGCGAAATTCGAGAATTATAGGTCCGTACTATTTCGAGACGGAATTCGCTTGAATAAGGATAATTCGAAGGCAATTGTCGTAATCGTTTGCCGGTGTCATTAGCCAGATTAACAGCGAGAAACCGTTCTGTTTTCGACGCAGGAAACCGGTTACCGAGGAATTATGTCGACGGTTAAGCTCGACGCCAGTTCCGCCTTGGTCGTGTTCCTCCGTCTTCTTCGTTCATTGCCATCCAAATCCGACGTTCTTATTCTCCACCCTTTCGTATTTTCACTCTTTACTCATCTCCCGTTCGTCCTCGCCACGCCCCGCCTCGCCTTTCCATAATATTATCGTCCGAGACTAAAGAGAATGGCTCCCTTTTATAAGTGAAAAGTATCGCACCTGAGGTTCCAAATTCACCCTACCTCTCTTCCACTTTTTTACCCGTAATACGAAATTTCCATATTTCCCGTCTGTAAATCAATCTTCTCTCTCGTACCGGCTCGAAAATGGATTATAATAAAAATTTATATTTCGCCGAATGTATAAGGAATGAGATATAAAATTCGTCGAATTCTATCGACACTTTTATATAGGTATATATAATAATTTGAATAAAAACGGAAAACGATATCGACGTAACCGCTACAATTTCAATTCCTCCCATCTTTTCGACCGGAAAAACGGCTTACGGTGCAAATTTAATTTACAGAGATCTTCGGTTTGATCGGGACTTCCGACAAGCTCGGTTGTCCGAGTAAGAACGAAGGAACGAATATAGCTCTATTAATTTCCGACCGATATGACGCGGTTAGCTCGCGAGAGTTGAATTTATCACCAGGGTACATTAGCGATGTAATTAAACAAATAACGCGGCGCGATGTCGAGCCTGCCGCGTGTACGCGAAACGCAACAACGTCTGACATTAATTTTTGGCCCCGTCCGCCTCGCAGTTGCCCTTTATCCAACGAGCTCGAGACTCGCGGGGCATTAAAACCCGCGAAAGGTGAAATTAGTCCCGGGATGCACGAGGTTTCCCACCGATTTTATATTGCACGGAATTTCGCGATCGCAATTACCATTGCGATCTTCTTCTCGGTGTGTTTCCCAGTTGGAAGTTCATTGGGTGAACTTCCGGTTAGCGGAGTTCGCGTAAATCAATTAGAGATTTCGACCGGCGCACCTAGAGACGCTGAATGCGAGCTTAGCCGATACTCTCGCGCGTATTATGCGAGTACACGCGGTTTTACGCGAGAGGCTGGCGATAAGACGTATCAAGTACATTACCGTGTACGCTGCGTGCGCGCCGTGTATTTATTGCAACAAGTCGGGTTTACGCTGCGGATGTCGGGTTTTATGGCGCGCGGAATGGGAGATCGAGTGAAGAAAAAAATATATATGAAACGAGCCGGAGCGGAAGAGCAAGCTGACGAGGTTAGAGGGGGATGAAGTCGAGGCGAGTAAAGTGTTGTATAAACCAAGTACCCGATTCAAAAACTTTGATGTTTTTCGTTCGAGTCTATTACACAGTACCGTTCAAGAGTATTCTGACAAACCATTCTCAAATTAAGTCAAAAATAAACGAAGAAATATTGAAATTAACAAGTCGGAATCGGTTAAGGTGTTATATGAGAAAAATAGGAGAATGTGATATTAGGTACCGCGTGAACTCCCCTGGAAAGGTCTTTCTCGAGAGTCGAATTTACTCCTATTTTGTATGACTTCGATGAGAGAGAGAACTCGTCTAACCTACATAAACCTGACCCCTGACGTCGATTGTTCGTAACGATACACCTTATGGTAATCTCGCACGCTACAACTTGACCCAATTCGAATAAATTTCACTGCGCCTAATTTTATCTTCATCGTCGTTACACGGACGCGTCGTTTTATATTCGTAACGCGGGAGGATCTGGTCAGTGAATGTGTCGTAAAGATGGCAGAGTCGTTCGAGCTCGTACACGTAGCTTCCCTCGGATATCGTCGAAATATAAAACGGCAGTAAAATAACGCTACCGGCCTTTTTTTATTGTACCTGCTGGATCTCGAGGCGAGCGTGTATCTCGGATGCGCAGGGGTCGTCCTCTCTCGCGGCTCCTCGAAAATTCACAAACTGTTTTCATTCGAGGTAATACGCTACCGGACATGGAAGTGTATCAATCGATGAGATAACTCATAAAAAGTGTATATAACTCGTTTCGAGATTAGCACCGCGGAGAGAAAAAAAAGTTACGAATATACTTTATTCCGGTAATGAACTCTCCCACCGGCTCACCGGCCGGTTCGCCTGCTTATATTAAGCAGCCCACGGGATATATCGTAAAACGGCGAGTTGAAGGCGAATGAACGTCCAGGTTGGATTCTTTATAGGCTATATTAATCACGGGTGCTTACAGGTGTGGCAGCCGCAGTACGGCCCCGGAAAAACTTGTGTACCGTGAAAATTGTTGCCGGGGTTTTCTTCGAGGTCTACGTACGACGACGGGTGGGTCATCGCAGCCGCACGACTGGTGACGTATTAAACTTTAAGCATGTCCGGGGAGTAAAAATGTTAATTACCAAACTTTTAACGAAGCGGCAGCACGCGCCGCAGGAGCGTTAACGCTCCTTGCGAATACCCCGTCGCGTTATGAAAGCGATAATAAGCAGTTAGTCGTGGGGCAACTTTGTCCCACTCGCGTTGCTCTATTTACTCTTGAATTCGTCGATTCGAGATGTCAAAGAACGACTCGAGTTGGAAGCTCTTCGACGGGACAAAGCACATTGTACACATTGCGTGCTAGAATCTCGAGATATGGTAGTACGCGCGATTCTATTAGCCTTCCTTCGACGCGAATATTGGCTCCCGCCGGTAATATACCTACCAGTGTGTTCTGGAAATGGATGCGCCTGCAATCGAGCTATCGTGAGAATGTTAGCAGTAATCGTTTGAAATTGAGCAATTACGCATGCCCGAATGGTGCTCAATGCACAAAGGATTTAATCACGTAAATTCAGAGCCAAATCGAAGATCGTGCCTTATGTAGGTATTGCAACAATTGCCCGTTTCGAAATTCGTTGGATTTCGCGGCCTGCGAGCTATATACATATGTATATGTATATTCTATATGTCGATTGATCATCGCTTTGTGCAAACACGAATTTGACCGTCGATAGATGCGGCAGCGAGTACTATATTTCATAGGCTAAGGACGTAAAACGAAACATTGCCCAAATATTTAGACGCGCGTTTATAGCGTTCATTGGAAACCCGAATAGGTTATAGCAATAAATTATCGGCGAACGAAAATGTTATTGGAAATTGTATTACACAGTCGCTGATAATTCGATCATCGCGCTTTTACGTTAACACTCAAATAGTATTGTATTATTCATCGAGTTTTACGATGCAGAATTCACACTACACTAATCTACGCGAATCACGGATGTTTGTTATTTAATGACACACGTCCGTTAAAATGCGCGTCCTGCGGCGTCGAATGTAAAAGTTTGCGTTGAACCAGCCATCCTCTTCATTTTCGATGCTAGTACCAATTAGAGTCAGCTGAATCCCAGCGTCGCGCGACTCCCGTTAATTAAAAGTATCGCGGACAAATGCGTTTTCGCCGCAATCAAATTGAATCCTATCGAGTGCCGATATTGGAACGACGGGAAGTGGAAAGAGGAGCCCGTACATCGATCGTCGAGGCAACAATTCATTAACGAATCGCTGCCACGTTCGCAATTTGTCGCTCTTGGAATTAAATCGTGTTTCAGGGCTTTTTTCTACTAATTAGAAACAAAAACGGCCATATGAGCGAACATTTAATGATCGGAAAAGTCATAGATGCCCTGTGAAATAGTTTTTTTTTTCAATCGCGAAAAGAAAAATATTCGAGGGAAAAGGCGACGTGTGTCGTCGAGGTCGATGCTGCCGGGATACTATTTCACTATTTTTTATACCCGTTCGTACTTTGCGCGTACTCTTTTTTCGTTGCCAGTTCAATACTCACTTTGGAGAGAATGTACGCACACGCTTGGAATGTCAAACTCGCCCAAAGAGCGTATATGTATTTTCAGAAAAAAGTTGCGAAAAATGACTGAAATTGAATCCTAGCGGTGTTCGACGAGCATTCAAACATATGCGTCTATGTGCGGAAAAAAATATGAGTATGTATATAAATACATATAGAGAAAATTTGCGCCATACATAAATATTTACTATACATATGAACATAGATTTAACATTCGTATACAACTACATCAATATTCCGTTATTGAAAAAAATCAAAAGTTCGTTTTTCAGTTTCTCTCGTGAAAATTATACATTCAGAAAACGAATCGCGAAGCGATATTTTTGTTACAACGCGCACTCTCGGGATAATCGAACGAACGAACGTATTGATTGCCGAAATCGAAAATAAATAGAGGAAATATAATGCGTCTCCTGAATCGGATCTATTTATCTACCGGTCCATATATCTAATGATTGTAGCTTTTCAATTTGCGCGTTGGAACGGATAACGAGAAAAATACACAGCTCGCGGGATCTTAAGATACATCTATAACGATCCCTTCGCGAAGGAACCTTCGAATTATTTCTCTTCCTCTCCTTGTGTGAACGATTTCCAAGGTTCTGTATTTTTATGAATTCTGTTTTAAAAACAAAACCGGATTAATTGCAAAATTCGAATTTTTCAAGCGGACGCACTCTTTTCTTCTATAAATATTCTCGAGACGCATCGATGCGGTAGTTACGTGATGTTTACCGGGGGATCACACGCACATATTGCGTGTATAAAGAGACGGAACATGAAAGGTGGTTAAGCTGACAGATGAAGAGGATCGCGACTCGACAAGAAGCTACTGTTCGAGCGACCACACCTCGTCTCTTGGGTGGCCTCTCAAACTTGTTCGTTTCAGCTTTCAGCGACTTATTGCGCCTACGAAAGTTCCACACGTCCGACTTACGAGCTAACGATCGCTCTGATAAATCTCCTCCATTTGCGAGAAAACGACGAAATTAGTTGTATTTCATAGAAACTCGAGGGATGATTGACCGCGTCGATCATTTTATCCGTTGGGGAAAACAATTTAGAAATACTGTTGAATCTGAGTATCTTATGTGCACGTCCTTGACGTTGGAAGAGAGAATACCGTTCTCGCTTTATCAATCCAAATCTCGTTTCGAGGCGGGAGAGCCTCGAAAAACGAGATACGATCCACGAGATTTCGTTGGATTCCGAGATCGAGAAGGAAGCGGGTTGGATTTTCTATCTACTCGGACGGATTTTCGAGGACGCTCGAGTGGATTTATTTTCGCGAATAAATAGCGAGTCGACGGTGGCACGTTTTACGGATTTACGAAGAGGCAAGAAAGTGGAGGGTGTAATTATAAGGTAGCTTTCGCTTTAACAAATGCGACGATATATTTTTCATTTTTGTACAACCTTTTTCTTCTCCCTTGAAGGGAAAGCTGGCAAGATTTGGTGCGATAAATTAGTGAAGAGGAGATACGTAAAATCCTTACTTTGATACTTGTAAAGAGATGTCTTAATATCGAGGGAATGCTTAATCCGAATAATATACGTGGATGAATACGGAAAAAGGGTATTTTCGTCAAAGGTTCATTGAATGACATATTTTACGTAGCCCGGTCAGTACAAAAGTTTCAACGCGTTCCACGCTCGTAAAATGAAATTTGAAAAATTACTTTCACGACGGCGATAAGGACAGACCAAAAACGTCCGTGTTCGTCAAAATTCCCTGTGACGGAGGAAATAGAAAAACTGTTACGAATGCTAGAGGCAAGGGGGCGCGAGAGTTAAGTACTCATTTCCGATTTAACGACCAGACGGTGCACTTGGAGTTTCAAACGAGTTCCGGACGAAAATTTTATTACCTCATCGTGATCGCAATGAGACGCGGGGGCTCGGTAAATGGGAGCGGGCCATTGAAAGGGTGCTATTTTTACGCACTACGGGTTTGATAAAAGTAAATTCACTGAATTACGGTACTAAAGCGTTCGCTCGTTCGCACCGGTAACAGTACATAATTTTGAGTTTCTGCCATGCGAAACACGACTCGAATAATTGAATTTCACGGTAATAATACTCGATGATATTCGGTATCTTGCTAAAATTTATATTCCCCGTATCGCAACCTCTTTGTGACGTTAAACGCGTTAATTATCGTCGAAAATGCGTCATTCTCGTTTGAGAGAATTAAAAATAGTCGAAGGACCTCCGTCAAAATACACGTAGCTGAAATTTCATACACATTTTATACTCTCGCGGGTTCATACTCTCCGTCCACGTAACGGACATTTCTCTTCGCGTTTTCTTTTTTCGCACTCGGACCATATTACCTTCCACTTTTTATGGATTTACTTTATTTAGCGTTAACTGCTAAATGGAAAAAGTAGACGAGAGCAAGCACTCGATTGCTCGTGAATTACCGGCAAGCTCTTTTTCGTGATACGGTTAATTTGGCGCTGAGAAGTTAGTACGTCTTGGAGGTGCGGAAAACGAGGAAAAACCGTCGAGTCGAGGGTTCCGGAGAAAATGAAGCGCGCGTGTGCGAGACCGGTCCTCGTACGAGCACGGCCCGTACACTAGCGTGTACTGATTATCCGACGATAACTATTAAAGAGAGATTTAATTAGGATAATTATGGAACAACGATCGTAATCACCGACTGGCTCGATATGAATGATTTAAATAACACGGTACGTCGTTGTACGTAACGACGGGAGTAATGAAAAGGAAGTGACGTACATGGAGAGCGAATCAAATGGGATGCGAACGGAGGATAATGCTCGCGTCTGCAGCGAGCCAATGTCATTACTGTGCTCCCGACTAATCGGAATGCGAATAAAGGGCGGAAT